>BQKN01049564.1:17665-34567 GCA_022839385.1 Asparagus kiusianus | reverse complement strand
GCGTTGACCCTAGGGTTTTGAATCGTCGAATGTTGACTTTGGTCGCAACGCGTTGACTGTTGATTAGTGTGGATTTCGTCAAAATATCCAACAACCGGCGAAAAATAGGCAAATTCAGACTTCGAAAAGGGTTCGGGGGGTCAAAATTGGGTTAAGACACCCAAGGGGTGTCTCAACAAAACCGAGACACCCTTGGGGGTGTCTTGGCCAAAACCGAACCCCCCCCCCCAATTTTCTTTTTCTTCTTTTTGTTGTTTTCCCTCTTTGAAATTTCCTTTTTGGTTATTTCCCCTTTTGTTTTCTTTCTTGTTTTGAATTTATTTCCTCTTTTGTTTCCCCCCCTTTCCAAATTCTTTTCAAAAGAGGATTCTTTCCCTCTTAAACATCTTCTTCTACCTCTTATCCAAACACCATAGTTTCTCCTCTACAAGAATTCTAAACCCCATCAAAACTCTTGCATTTAAAACCCTCCAACCCTCAAGGATTTTCGGATTTTTACCCTTCTTTGGCCGAATTCTCCTCTTTTGCCAAGCTTAGGGTTTCATTGCATCCTCAAGCTCGAGGTTTGAAGCTCTTGATTTGGGTAAGTTCCCCTTCAAAACACTCTCATTTTTTGATAAAGATTGAATCTTTATGCTTGTAGTAGATGCATGCCATGAATTTATATGCCAAGATTATATCTTTTTTGCTCTCATGAGTTAAGATTCATGAGAAAGATGGGGTTTTGACAATGGGTTGTGTGTATGGACCAAAATTTGGGTGTTTTGTGCAAAAGAGGCAATATGGCCGAATTTGAGGGGCTTTTATGCAAAATAGGGCTGAAATTTATAGGGGTTTTCATGCAAAATAGGACTGAAATTTTGAGGCTTGGATTTCATACCCATTTGGTAACAATTTTGATGGGTGTTCTATGCAAAAAGAGGCCACAAAGTGTTGAGGGTTTTATGTGCAAAATTGCCCAAATTTGTAGAGGGGTATTTTTGCAAAAAGGGCTGAATTTACAAAAAAGGGTTTATTTGCAAAATTAACCAAAATTGTGGGGTATTGGGGTGCTAGATGATCGAATATGATGACCCTGACCCAGATCAAGCGTGTCCTTGACCCGAATTTAGCCTTGAACACGAGGGGTATTTTGGGTATTTCACCAAAATTTACCGTGAAGTGACAATCATTTTTTTTTGTATGCACAAAATTTGTAGGTTTAATTAGACTTCAACTGCAAAATCCTATTTATTCATAGGACTTTAGTTCAAGTTCTTAATCTCCCTTTTAAATTTCGTGTATTCATATTTTAGATTGTACCTGGCTTGCTGCTTTTTATTGCAGATTTTCGATGTCTCCACGTCGATCTCGACTTCGTAGGAGTCGTTCCCATTCGCAGCACAGCGAGGAAGAGGTTCCCGCGGCATCTTCTCCAGCGGCCTCTTTCTTTGGGGGTGAGAATTTATATTTTCTGTATCCCTGATTAACCCCTTCGCGGGTCATGAAGGAAGAACCGACACCCTCCTTCGCGGGGGTTAAGGTTTCGGACTTGTTTTGCTTAGCCAATTCAAGTCTTTGGATATATTGGGGCGATCTCGTGTCGTCTTACACCTTATAGGTCGGTGTGTGTTATCACGCTATCTACGTGATGATGCATACCGTCCTCCCGGTGTAGGACACTCAAAATCGTCTCTCCAATCATCCCGTGAATAATCTTATCTCATTTTTTATGGGCTGGATTTTCTGACTTCATCCTCGTTTTGTTGCAGTCGATTTCCCCATGGGTAGCCTCCCTCATCATGCCCCTACTGGTTGTAGCAGGGAAGTCTTCTCTTCGGCTTCCATCAGGCAAGCCATTGGTCTACTCCCTCAGTTCGACAGAGATCGCTCCGACGAATCCTGTCGTTTGATACGGGATGGAGGGCGTCATTGCTTACGCCAGCTTATTATGGATGCTCCCTTTACTGCGGATTCTACCTCTACTCAGGTTTAAAGAAGCCCAGTTTTCTGTTCGGAGATCACATTGAGGATCCTGCTACGTTGACTCTTACCGAGGAGCACTGGCTGACTCTCGACGAAGGAGCTCTCTTGTACATTCCCTCCATTCCTCGCCAATATTCTTTCACTCATTTGGAGGGACAGGCCGTGGAGCGACAGATGTCTTAGCACCTTACCGACGATGCTGAGCGAGTTCAGTGTGGATATGCTTCTCATCACAAGACTCCTGGTTCTGGTGGGTACCATCATATTCGTGGTCTTCGACCAGGGATCATGGGTCTTGACACTGCACCCCCAGGCGAGGTGTCAGCAGCTGCTCCTACCGTGAGTAATCGTCTGGCTCATCTTAGGAGAAGGTTACCTCCACCAGATTATAGATGCTATGGTTGGGCTTCCTCACTAGCCAAGGGATGGTGGACACGCATGACCAGTTACGTCTTGGGGCGCTGGGAGAAGGATTTGAAGAGTAGTGGATTGTATGCACCTATACGAGCCACCATGCACGGACTCCCGGTCAGCTGCCGCCATTTCTTGGCGTTATTAGAGACATACATGCCCGACAGTAACACATTCCTGACCAGCGGCGGAGAGTTAGGGTTGGCCTTACATGAGATGTATCAGGTTTCTGGTCTTCCGATGGGGGATTGTCCATATCAGGAGTACTTTCCCTCGAACCAGCAGTTGGAGTGGTTGAAGAAAGATACTCCCGATATGTATGATACTCTTTGGGACCTTACTTGTCACTATTATACCTCCTTGCTCCAGACTTCTCCTCTAGCGAAGAGGAAGAAGCAGATCAGCTTGAAGTAGTTTGCTGTCTATTTGTTCCAGAATTTGGAGGGTGATTCCAGCGAGCCCATTCGTGAGTTAGATGTCTTGACCCCTACCGCTATTAATGAGCTGATGGAGAAGGTCGAGGCTCGTTCTTATACCATTGCCAGTGCTGAGGGAGCTTTTCCTGCAGGAACTAAGTTTCGTTCGTTCCTCCGTCGTGCACAGAAGTCTATTGAGCCCCGGTCTCTGCTAGCAGGCTACCTTGCCCTCTGGTTGAAGAAATGTGTTGTTCCGTACCAGTCTTCAGACGCCTTACCTCTCGAGGTACTCTTCCCCATAGTTCAACTAGCTTATGGGAGGGAGCTCTCTCTGCTCCCAGCGATGGTTGCCGGCATCCATTACGGGCTTAGGAGTGTGGTCAGTAGTTTTACACAGGTGGGTTCTGAACCATCAACCGAGCTTACTTGCCCTAAGGTCGAGCTTCCTTATACGTATCTGATGGCGTGGCTTGTTCTTCACCGTCCTGACTTGATGTCGGCGCCCAGTGTTGTTGATGTCCCCGTTCCTTTCGTGCAGTTGTTGGAGAGGGGCAAATGGCTCGGGAAGAAATTCAGTGATGTACAACGAGAACTTCGAGTTCGTAAGAGCTGGGAGTTCTTCAAATGTTTTCCTCACTTTTCGGGTCGCTATGGTGACGTGCTGATTGACGAGGAGAAACCCAGAAGTGACCGGACTGTTCTCAACGTTGGTTGGTGAACATCCGTGTTGGGTATCTTGTTCTCCAGGTGAAGAATCGATGCCACATAGAGCCTTACCTTCCCTGTCGTTTTGCTCGTCAGTTCGGTTATGACCAACTATATGTTGGGAATCCAAGCCGTGGTTTGAAGGTTGAGGGAGGGCTTATTGACAACGTACGAGCATGGCTGTGGACTATGGTGGGCTGCACTGGAGCCCATTTTGCTCTTCCTTCATATAGGCGTAAGCCGTTGATCACTTTCCTCGGTTGCAAGTGGTTCCTTTCCGCCCATGAATCCATAGGTGTGAGGAGTCTTTTAGAGTTACAGTCCGAGCACTCGGTCCAGGTTGATATGATGGCTGCTCGTAGGGCTGAGCTTGCTCGGAAGCAGAGGAAGAGGCATGCCAAATCTCCTCTCTCAAGCAAAGATGATGAAGAGCTCCTTCCTACGGATGATGACGGCGAGACTTCTGAGGAGGAATATGTGGATATAGATACCGACAAAGAAGAACTTGATGTAGGTTTGTCATGCTCTTTGATTTTCTTTCTCAACTCTAATTGGTATCAACGAAAGATCTTGTTCGTTTAATGAAATGACCATTATCACTTTAGGTAGGACAGTTAACGATCATGAGTCGCTCGCTTCTCGTTATACGAGCTCAGGGCCCAACGACCGAGCTCCCACGCATGTTGAGACGTATGGCAATTCCGTGCATGACCGACCTGTTGGTTCTAGGAGGGCTGGCGCCCCGAAAAAGAAGAAGATCGCTCATAAACCACACGTCGGCCAGCATCCTTATGGAGTGGATTTAGGAAACATCGCCGATGGAGAGGAAGGTAATATTTTATCGTACACATTTTTTATTGCTTTAAGGTGATTTACCTTTTGGGATTCATAATCATGTTTTATGTTCCAGGGTTCTTTGAAGAGGGCGAACTTCCACTGGATCCGGTATCCCCTGGATCTGACAACATGGATAGCTTCGTGCAGCAGATGTGCGACGCCCTTCGTGACGGTTCTCTGGGTATCGATCTAAACATTGATCTTGGACAGGTGAATAGTGTTGAGCCCACCGTTCCATATTCAGGTATATCTACATCCGATGATACCCTCCTCAAACATGGGGAAAGAGAATCTTCTGTTCTTACTGCAGTTATTTCTGAGCTTTCCCTTCTTCCTTATCTTCTTATACATATCTCCAACATTTAGGTTGTCCTGCAGATGTCGCGATGGAAAAGCCAGCTGAGGACGAAGCCTTTCATGATGTAGGTTTCGAGGAACAGGGGTGTGCTTCTGTACCAAGTTTCTCGAAACCCGATGCTGGATTATTAGCCGACATGCTGGCTGAACAGACTACCAGAGGAACCGTGAGACCACCCTTTGGGAGTGATTCACTCACAGGTATATATCTGATTCCCTTCATTTTTTTTATCTTTTATCTAACTAATGAAGGATTAATATTACAGTACCAATCATTGGGACTGATTCAGTAGCGATTCCCAGCACATCTAGTTTACCTCGGAGTGACGGACTCACAGGTATGCAGGCGATCTTGGATGTCGCACTGCTTTTCATTTATTTGATTATTATTTTTTGACTAATAGATGAGTGTAATCATAGGACCAGCCACTTGGACCGATACCCTTATGACTCTTGGCATTCCCGTTGTATCTGAGGACGATGGGGCTGCCGGTATGCATACGATCTTCTCGTCCCGATTTTCCTTATTTGTCCAAATTTCCATTTTGACTAATAAAGGAGTGTAACTATAGGACCGGCCATTGTGCCTGATACCACTACAGTTTCTGGGACCGATGGTTTGCATAGAAGTGGCATCTTCCCGCCATCGCCGAGTGGTATGACCGATTTGCCTACAGGGGTTGATATACCCTCCACGACTACTCCTGCCGTTATCTCGGAGTCTGTCGGACCTCAGCCCGAGGGGACCTCCGTCGGCATAGGTATGCTCGGAATTTGCCTTTGAATTTCCTTATCGTATTCGATAATCTCCTAACCTTCTATATTGTTGCTTGTAGGATCTCGATCCTCTCTATATGAGCGTGTCCGCGCCCTTTTGGTCGATACCGATCCAGACAGAGACATTTTTCGTATGGACCTCGGCTTTTTTACCGCCTTTTATAACGACATGATTAAGAAACTTCTTCACAGAGGATACTGTTTCGATCAGTTCAGGTGTTCCTTTTCTCGCCACATGATGATGATGAGGGAAGAAGGATATCCAGAGTTGGCTGATTCCTTCACTGCCGATTTCACTGTTCTGGAGTCAGAGATCCGAGAGTTGAAGGAGTTGAAGGCTGGTGGGGCTTCTTCCTTCGTGTCCTCTCAGATGGAGCATAGGCTGACACAGTGGCATGACCTGAGATCTTCCATCGGCAGTGAGCTTCGATCACATGAGCATTCTGTTGCGCAGCTGATGGCTACCGTGGCGAGGAAGGATACAGGTAGAGCCGAGTTACTCAGCTCTTTGGATTCTGACCGTGAGGAAGTGGCTAGATTGAAGGAGGCCTTGAGGCACACCGAGGAGTCCGTTACTCTTATTGCAGAATACCTGGCTGGATTAGAGCGTTCTCGTGAACAGACGCTCGAGAAGTTGGGATCTACACAGGAGAGATTGATGAAGCTGAAGAATGAAGCCGCGAAGATCTTAAGCAGTTCTGAAGACTCTGTCCGAGCTAGTCTGCAGGCAGAACTTGAGCAGAGCTATGTAGACAGGCTTTCTAGTTTAGAGTCCCATGTTCTTAGCCGTCAGTTGCCTTCGGGCTAACGAGCTTTTTATTATATGCTTTTGACTTGATCTATTACTAGAGACTCCGCATTTGCTTCTTTCATGATATTTCTTTATTTACTTTGAACCCAGCAATGATAAAATTTATAGGATTTTTGGCAAACCCCCAGCCCTCAACGGGTTTGATATGCCTTTACCGATTACCGTTTGAATCGGGCTAGTATGCGGATTGTCTAGATCCGTTCCACATGTAACGTTGTGCTAAGAGAATTGCTTTTCTTAGACTTAATGCTATGACTTTGAATACATAGACTTTACCATTTCTTATAGGGAAAAGGTACCCCGCACCGCGTATTAGGCGATGACTTATCCCTTCTTAGGCTTCGAGATAAAATTTCCCAGGTTTAGACCCTGGTGTCTTTTTCAATCGGCGAAAGACTAAACCGGCAATGCGTGTTAGGCATAGACTTATCTCTATTTAGGAGTTGTGATAAAATTCCCCGTGCACAAAGTGTCTGGATTGGAAGTTGGGAATTATGTCTTTTCTGAGAACAAAGACAAACTGGAAAATGAGAGAGGAAGAATTTTATATTCTATCTCCCAGTGCTGAAGAGGAAGGATTTTATATTCTACCTACAGCTGGAAAGGAAACTCAAGGTGGGATCTCCACCCCCAGGATCCGAAAGGATGAAACTAGGAGTGGGATCTCCACTCCGAGAATCGAAAGGTTCAAACGACCCTAACTTTTATAGGATTGGTCATTTGAATCAAAAGAAGCCTAATTTCTACCGTAACTTTTATAGGTTTGGTGGAAAAAGGAACAAAGACAAATTTTCGTTTATCGAAAAGGAATGACTCGGTCTTAGCCCTGGCTATGGTAGGTTTGCCTAAGGGCTTGTTTGGATTTGTAGGGGGTGAAGGGAAGTTAAGAGAAACTGAGTAAAGGGAAGGGAAGAGAAGGGAAGGGAATTCTCTTCCCCTTGGTTACACCCCAATTTGGGGGGTAACAATTTTTATACTATTAGGGGGTGAACCAAGGTGAATGGAGGTGAATGGAGGTGAATTAACTTCACCTCCTAAGTGTTCCCAAACAAGGTGAATGGTTCCCCTAACTTCCCTTCACCCTCATTCCCCTCAATCCAAACAAGCCCTAAGTGAGATTGGGAACAATCCTAACTTTTATAGATTTGATTGTCCGAACTGGAAGTGGACCTCTCGTTCATGGGAGGAATCGAGAGGGGAATTTGGCTTTGGTCCTAACTTTTATAGGTTTGACCTGAAAGCAAAGAGAGTGGAATACAGGCAGCAATGAGAATGCCAACTCGTACTATCACTCAAAGGAAGACTTCAATGTTAAGTGATTAGGACCTAACATGTTGAGTCTGAGAATTACCAATGACTGGCAGATTGGGATTTTGGTGGACCCACCGTCAATTGATCTGATCAGTGGATGGTTTGGTGAGGGAAGATTAACCTATCAAAGGACTAGATCTCATCTCACAAAAATAACTCATGAAAGTTAGAATCTAACAAGAAGGAACATTCGGAATTCGAACGTGGATTTCTTATTCATCTCTTCTACAGCGACTGGGTTATCCCTAAGAATACCACATGTGGTATTCTTCCGGAAACTTCCCAATATATCAATTATCCTGAAGATACTAAGGATAGTATCTTTTTAGGAATTTGCCATTTATTAGCATCATAAGCCGGTCACCCTCCTTGGTGACTAAGCGATATGCGCCGTTCGAGTAAACTGTCTCTACTACGAATGGCCCTTCCCATTTGGGTTCAAATTTGCCCTTCTTCTTGGAGTTAAGGATCATAGGCCGTCTTTCAGTTAAGACCAAATCTCCTTCTTTAAAACTCCTTTGTCGGACCTTTTTGTCGAAGGCTCGAGAAATTCTGGCTTGGTAAAACTCAATATGTTGTTAAGCTTCCAGGCGCTTTTCATCGAGCATCTCAAGTTCTTCGAGGCGTTTCTGATGTTGTTCTTCGGTCGTCATTTGGGTTGCCAGAGCGATCCGAAGAGATGGAATTTGGATTTCCAAAGGGAGGACGGCTTCACATCCGTATACTAATGAATATGGGGTTGCGCCGGTCGGTGTACGTACCGTAGTACGATAGGCCCATAGAGCCGTGCCAAGCTTGTCATCCCAATCCCGTTTATTATTCTTCACGAGTTTTGACAAGAGATTTATGATAGTCTTGTTGAAAGCTTCAGCTAATCCATTTGCTGTGGGATTATAAGCCGTTGACGAGATATCCTGAATTTTAAACTTTTCGCAGAACCTTATGAAGGCGTTGCTGACAAATTGAGGACCGTTGTCATGTATGATTCGTCTTGGAACACCATGCCTGTAGATGATATGGTGCTTGATGAATGCAATAACGTTGCTCGTTTTAACTTCTCTGAGTGGAACTGCTTCAGCCCATTTAGAGAAGTAATCGGTAATTGCCAGGATGAACCGGTCACCTTTGACTGACGGGGGATTTATAGGACCAACAATGTCCATTCCCCAAGTCTCAAATGGCCATGACGTCACCGAAGGATGCAGATGCTCCGGAGGTTGGTGCATATAATTCGTGTATACTTGACATGCGTGACACTTTCGGGCGTATGTGATTGCATCACTCATCATGAAAGGTCAAAAATATCTCATTCTTCTGATACGATCATAAAGCTTGGGGCCAGGTTGGTGTGCACCGCACTCTCCTTCATGTGCCTCTCTAAGGACTTCTTCAGCTTCTTTGGTTGATAAGCAACGTGCTAGCAACCCATCGTACCCCCTGCGGTATAGCGTTCGATTCTCCGTGTTATAGTAGAATCTTGGTGCTCTTCTTCTAATTGAATCTCTTTCCTTCACGTCTCCTGGCAAGATTCCATGCAAGACGTAATCGATGATGGGGAAACGCCAATCTCGGGGTTCGAATTCAGCCTGAGTTGCGTGCACCTCTTGAACTTCTTCCTCTTTGTCCTCTTCATCGTAGAGTGGCACCAGGAGTTGGTGAGTTCTTACCGTAACAAATTGTTCCGTCCCGGGAGGCTGTGCCAGAGATACGGCTAATGCTGCTAACGCATCTGCGTAGGTGTTCTGTAACCGCGGAACGTGCTCGATGAAGAATCCTTCAAAATGATTCCGCTATTTCCACTGCCATCTTATGATATGGTAGTAAATCCTGACTTCGGACTTCATACTCCCCTTGGACTTGTTTAACTATTAGTTGAGAATCACCGAAAGCTTCGAGATACTCAACCCCCAGCTCCTTAGCGAAATTGAGTCCTATAATCAGTGCGTTATACTCTGCTACATTATTCGAGCATGGCTCGGTTAATGAGTAAGCTCGATCACATGTTTTCCTGGAGAAACTAACACAACTCCAACTCCGGAGGTAACTTTAGAACATCCAGTAGCACTTGCCATATTAGCTGCTCGTGAGGCGCCGTCGAAGTACAAACGCCATACTTGTTGGTGCGAAGTTGCGTTGACTTCGTGGGTTTCATCGGGTAGGTCATTATATATCTCGGGGATATCCGTAGTTGGATTAGCTGCCAGGAGATCGCAGATAGCCTGTCCTTTCACTGACTTCTGTTGTTTAAAATATAAGTCATATTAGGACAAGAGTAATGCCCATTTTGCTAACCGCCAGTTCATAGAAGCTGGTTGAGTCATGAACACTCGGACTGGGTTAATTTTAGAGATAACATAAATGGTCTGTCCAACCAGATAATGCCGCATCTTCTGAATAGCGAACACCAAAGCGAGACATTCTCTCTCGATCATGGGGTATCGAGATTCAGCGCCTACCATGGTTCGGCTTAGATAATACACCGCTTGCTCATGACCGTTATCGTCATCTTGCGCAAGCAATGCACTTAATGAGTGGCTCGTCGCCTTGATATAAATCAAGAACGGTTTGCCTGATTTCGGTGCGACGAGCACGGGAGGTTTTGAGAGATATTCTTTAATACCCTTGAATGCTTTTTAACAAGCGTCATCCCATACGAACGACACGCCCTTCCTTGTGAGCTTGGAGAACGGTTGGCATTTTCCTGAAAGGTTCGAGATGAACCGATGGATGTAAGCTAATCATCCTTGCAATCCTCTGAGCTCCTTGAGGTTTCTCGGCGGTTGTAATTTATTAATCACCTTTACTTTATCAGGGTCAATGTGAATACCTTTAGTGGTGATGACGAATCCCAGGAATTTACCACTAGACATTCCGAGGAAAGACTTGGTAGGATTCATCTTCAATTGATGGGCTCGCATCAAGTCGAACATGGTCTTCAAGTCCTTAATGTGATCTTTTTTATCACGACTTTTCACGACCAAATCATCCACGTAGCATTCGACAGTCTTCCGAAGATGCTCCTGAAAAATCTTTGACATGGCTCTCTGATACGTAGCGCCTGCATTCTTTAACCCGAAGGGCATGACCGTGTAGCAAAAAACACCAAGGGGTGTTCTGAATGCGGTGTGTTTTTCATCATCTGGATGCATTTTTATTTGATTGTATCCAGAGAAACCATCCATGAAAGACATCCTCTCGAATCCGCATGTATTGTCGATAATAACATCCGTGATGGGAAAGGGGAAATCATCTTTTGGGCATGCAGCGTTGAGGTCTCTAAAGTCGATACAAATCCTGGTTTTCTCATTCTTCTTAAGAACCGGGACAATATTGGCAAGCCACTCTGGATGTTGCTCTTCCCTAATGAAGCCCGAGTCGACAAGCTTTTTAACTTCGGCTTCGATCGCCTCCATCATTTGTGGACGAAACCGTCTTTGTTGTTGTTTGACAGGTTTGACATCCGGCTTAATGTTGAGACGATGCACTGCTATGTTTGGATCGAGTCCTGGCATGCCTTCATAATTCCAGGCGAACACATCGATGTATTCCCTGATAAGAGAGATTAACTCTTCTTTCTCCCCGGGTAGGAGGCTGTCGCTAATGAATATCGGCTTCGGATTTTCCTCGCTTCCCATATTCACTTGGACTACTTGATCTTCGGTAGGAGGTTCTCTTTGCTCAAATCTATCACCGTATTGCATGCTTAAGTGATGAACCCAAGGATCTTCCCAAGTTGGCATCTGATCGTCTTCTTCTATTGTCGCTGGATCAACCGTGGTCATGTTCGACATTAGCTTTTTAAACATTTCACCAAGACTAGCGTCGGAATCCTAAGCCGAAGAGTCAGAAGAATATCCGTTTCTAGCTTTGTTGGCAATTTGATCAATGACTTGCCAATAACATTCGTCATCTGATGAGGAGACATAGCCTAAGCCTCTTTTGTGACGGTAATAATCATCGGGCTTCCCTTTTGGTACATAGGCCATTCGAGGTGGAACTCGCGGACCTTGACCAAAGCAAAGACCCTCTCCGAGCGTGAAGTCATATCCATACTTCTCCATTAGATCGCGCGCTTTCGTGTTATACCTGAATAGATGAGGAGCAGGTTTATCATCGTCGTCTTCCTCTTCCAAGAAGTGGTCGGGTATCGGAGATTTTCTTCCTTTGCCGTAGACGACCTCCTTTCCACCCCCTGTCCCTGCGGGGATGACAAGCGTCGTTCTGCATGGATCTTGTACCTGCTTTTTCGTCATGCAAAATGATTAGAGTGGCATACATAAGTCAGGGTTATCATAAAGCTCTTTAGTTATATTATCAAGACACATCAAGTACTCTAAATCATCGTTTATTGATAGCTCTTCAGCAAGTTGCCAATTACAACTACTTTCCGATGATTCTTCATCGTCAAGATTGATTACAATGGGTACAATGTCATTTAATACAAAACCGCCATCATAATCAAACCCAGCTTCGGTATCAGCTTCATCCCCGCTGTCCGTTCCTTGGGCCGATGGTTCAGTATCGGATTCGGCGCCGTATAGAAGGGAATCGGTAAAATAGTTTTCCAATCCCTTAAACGGTTGCTTATCCGCGACCACCGTCTTGACCTCATTATTAGTGTCCACATACTTGAGGCATTGGTGCAGAGTTGACGGGACTATAAGGTTACCGTGGATCCAAGGTCGACCCAACAGTAAGTTATAAGATGTTTCCGTGTCAATCACATAACAGGTAACCTCCGACTTTAAATCCCCGATCTAGCATTTGATTCGAATCTTCCCCAAGGGTCTGGACCCGCTGGTGTTGAATCCGTAAATCATAGTGCCGGTTGAGGCTAGTTTGCTAGTCGGAATTCCGAGATGATGCATCAATCGGAATGGCATAATGCTAACAGCGGAACCCGATTCAACTTGGATCCGGTTGACCATGCTGGAGCCAATGTGCCCGGTGAAATACAAAAGCCGATCATGCTTTAAGTTCTTCGTCTGCATGTCTTCTTTGGTGAAAGAGATGCAGGGAAAATGATGCGCCGCGAGATTGCAGTGTTGAGCTGACGGCTCCGGTCCTTCAGGAGATGGCTTGATTCGAGTCAAGAAAGCTTCAGAGTCACTCAAGGCCTCTTGTAATGCTTTCCTTGTATCCTTTGAAAGACGCAACAGCTCGTATAGGGTTATCCTAGCCGGGATATTGGCCAACTGCGCCATAATGTCAAAATGGGTCGGAGAACTTGCATTTCCCGGTTTGTCTCTCCCAATCGGATGATTGAATCGAGACTGCCTCGGGTTTCTTGACGTAAAGGCTCTTTCCCTTTCTCCTTCTGCTGGACTTTCTCCATAGCTACAGGTATTGGGGGAGTTGCTACAATTCCCAGCTCCGCTAATGTCTTGGAAGGAACTGTTTTGGTCCCCCTTGTTTGGCTAACTGTTCAGAAGCATCCGGATATTTGTAATGATATTCATTCCCGCTCCGGGTGGCAAAGGCTTCCTGCTCATCTTTAGAAAATGGGAAGGCTGGAATTCTGTCGTCATCTTCTCCTGGAATAGCAGAAGCTCCACAACAAGATTTACCTTTTCCTTTTGACCTCCTCTTGGAAGAGGCTCCAGTCCATTGTTCGTCTCCAATCAAGTCTGGATGAACCCAAAGAATCTCACCATTCGGGGCTGAGTGTGGCACAAGTCCTTTCTGGCGTTGTTTGTGAGGATCATCATTCACCGTCTTCACTGCTGCATTTATTACTGGCTCATGTTGGAACTAGTTCAAGGGAACAAACCCGAAGCTAATGGATACTGCATTCGCACCCACTTTCTTCTCCTTGGGTTGCTTCATAGTGATGACCCCAACATCGATTAGGGCTTGGATCTTATCTTTAAGAGCGTAGCATGCCTTGGTAGGATGATGCACCGCTCTGTGAAATGCACAGTATTTTGGATCACTGACTCTTTTAGCATCTTCTTGATCCTGGACCGGAGGTAACTTGATCTTGTTGTTCTCGATAAGGTATTTAAAAATACCGGGAACTTCATCCTCTTTGAATGAATAGACCTTCGGGAACTTCGGCTCCGCGGCTTTTTGCTTCTGGGGCTGTTGTTGCCACCTTGATTGTTGAGGCGCCTTTTGTTGCTGCTGTTGCGGCTGTGCTTGCACCTCGAATGTTTGGTTTGCGTCCACAGCATTCACATGTGCTTTTCCCTTACCCTTAGGGACAAAGTTCTGTTGTGGGGCATTATTTGCTATTTGGCCCCTTTCCGCTTTCTTCCTTTTAAGGAATCGCTCGGCTCGCTCTCCTCGCACTTTCAAGTCCTTCCAGGTCTTTGGCGGTGTCATTCCCATGGCTTCGAGGATGTCCAATGATAGATTATTATGACAAGTCTCGAGAATAAAATCTTCGCTGACTGGATCCCTGCAGTTCATCGCTTTATTTCGGAATCTCTTCATGAAGTTTTCGACCGTCTCACCATTTTTCTGCTTCTCATCGAATAGCGTGCCGATCGAAATCTCGGTGTCGTCATCGAAGAAATTCGTCAGAAATATATCTTCCATATCATCCCAACTGTTGATACTCCCGGGTTTGAGACGGCGATACCAGTCGAAGGCTGCTCCGCGAAGAGTGCCGACGAATGACCGCACCATAAGAGGTTCATTCCCAGAAATGATTCCTAAATGAGACTTAAAATATATTAAGTGTTGGGTAGGGGAACCCTTTCCATCAAATGGCGTAAAGTTGATTAAATTAAACTTTGCCGGATACGGAATTGATTCCCACTCCCTTGGGTATGGACATGGTATGCCGGACCTCTTCACTTCTTGAGCATTCATCAACGCGTTGATTTTGCTCTCCAAGTCCTTCATCTTCTTGTCTTCACTCGTATCTGTCTTCGAGTGGCTTCGGGGAGAGGTAACGTGGTCCTCTTTCGCATTATCATCCACGGGACTGCCTCCATTGTCGTTGTTGACAGGAGGGATATTTATGTTGATATTATTCTCTTCTCGTTCATTCTCATCTTGATTCTGATTATTATGACGACTGGGTTCTCCTTGGTGAGTTGTCAGTGCCGCAATTTGCTGGTCATGCATCTCTCTCATCTGTTGCATGGCCATCTCCATCTCGAACTTGAAAGTTTCCTTCTGCTTATTCAGGGCATCTTCAAGCATCTTGGTCACTTGTTTGGCGCTGATCATAAGCGATTCATAAGGTTGTCCCACACTAGAAGCCGTGTCATCGGACGCCATAGCCGAGTAAGAATCTGAACCAGCATCTGACACCTTCTCTTCTAAAGGAAGTCCCTTTTGCATCCTTTGGTAATTCTTTCGCGTATTGATCCCTGATCACGATCGAGTCACACGCTGGGATACTCCGGCAAGCCGGTCTGGGTTGAAGTATCGCGTTGATTTCCCTCTGCCGGTCATATTAGTAGATACTTCTAGGTATTCGTCCTCTTGTCGAACGAACTTCTTCCCACGAAAACGCCTTGGCTTGGAAATTCTCTCGAACACCGAGACTCTCTTTGGGGTTTTAGAACAGCAGCATTCTGACAACACCGCCTTGATGATGTTGGCACACGGACAGTGAGACTCCGTGTCTTGAGCGTATCTCTTTCGAGACTTACCCATACCCCCAGATCTATAGTACAACTCATCAGTTTGATAACTGGAGCAACTCATAGAGTGTTGGCATGACTCCCCAGGTATAACACCATCATCATCAGATGAATGTGCTTCCCTCTGGGGATGCGATGCTTTATTAGCGTTTTCAAAAGTCGCGCGTTCAAGTTTACGCTTCTGCGAGCGTGAAAACTTAACGGGCTCTTGCACTTCGACCCGCAATCCAATGCGGTCGATAACAGGGGCTTTCCCTCTATTATCTTTCTTAGGGGGATTGATACGACCCCCAGTCTGATTTGTCATTTGGGGACCTTTCAATGGTCCTAATCGCTCTTTGACAGGTGCTTTACCTCGGTTCTCCGGTAAAGGACCGAGGCGACCTTTCAAAGGAACCCTGGATCTTGAAGGATCCACGTTCTTACCTAACTCCGTAGGAGGTGCGGGAACGGGATCTGGATTTGAAGAAGTTTGGGTGATAACTCCACCCACTTTTGTCTTAGGTGCCGATTTTGACTTTGGCACCCAAACCCGTTTATGTGTGGACGGCTTTTTTGACCGCCTCTTCTTTCTGCATCTCTTCCGCTTTCTGCAGAAGGACTCGGGCATGCACGAGCAACGCGCGGCGTTTCTTGATTCGCTCTTCGAGAGTGGAGTGAGTCTTCTTGACGCGGGCCCATTCATTTGTCCCCGCTTTAGAGGAGGAGTTAGTTGTTCACCGTTGTTGCTCTTGGAGCTGTCTGGATTTTAGATCCTCATTGTAGTGGATCCCGTCCATCGATTTTGCGGCTTTGGCCAATTGTCGTGCAAGGCGTTGTCGCCGTTTTTGGCGCGCCCTCTTCGACAAAGTTGGAGCAACTTCAGCAATCACCTTTGTGGCGGAAGGGAGATATGGATCTGCAGCCTCGACCTCTTTGGATGCCGCCGGGATGTCACGGGGCACGGGTGCAGCAGCGACGAAGGGATCTTGGATCTTAGAGCCGAAGATCCCGCGAACGTCTTTGGAAGATGAGGTCTTCCTGCGCCTGTTTGGAGAGGCGGATCTGGAGGAGGAGGAAGAGAGGTACTCTTCAAACTTCTGCTGATTGAACTCATATTCAATCTCTTTATTCACCCGGATCTTGAATGCCGGTTGCGTCACGACAGCCTCGACAGCGAGGCTGTTGGCTCCCACTGTGGTCGCCAGCTTGTTTTCGTCAAAAGTTGCCTTCATCATTGATTTCATTAATACTTCAAACGTTACAGATGAATTCAAATAACGAAAATAAAAATTATAACTTTTCGAAAATAAACACAAGATCCGTTCGTCGTCTCTTGCTTGCGTGGATCTTTAGCCTGTGACAGGGACGTCGATATCCGTGGACTACCTGGCAATCAGATCTGATCCAGAAAAATCGGACAGAGTTTCGTCAATCCGCGAGGAGATCTAGAAACTTGAAGCGCCTATCTCGGATAAAGCAAGATATTTGCTCTTCTTAGGATTACCGACGAGGGGTAATGCTAAGGAACGGATGCGGGTGATGTAGATCTGATGAAGAACTCTCTTGTGTTGAAGTGCTCGATCACTCTTCACTCCAGCAGGGCTTCGCCAATTCTCCAAAAATCCAGATCCTCCCAAAAAGTGAGGCCAAAGGCTTCTATTTATAGGCTTGAGGGGATAGTACCAGGGCGTCTCAACTTGGTGCGGACACCCTTGGAGCGTCTCAACTTGGT
>BQKN01049564.1:0-17655 GCA_022839385.1 Asparagus kiusianus | reverse complement strand
GCGGACACCCTTGGGGCGTCTCAACTTGGTGCGGACACCCTTGGAGCATCTCAACTTGGTGCGGACACCCCTGGGGTGTCTTACAAAACCCGAGACACCCCTGGGGTGTCTCGGAAAATCCGAGACACTCCGTTGAGGTACATTCGCCCGTTTCCGCTATAAATTCTCCGTCTGAACTCGGATTTGAGTGATTCCAAGTGCGTTGGAATTCTGACGAAGAGTTCTATTAGCTCCAATGGTTGGATTATCTATAGGACGAATGAGACATGAAGGGCGTTGTTCCTTTTGTAAATATCGCGGGGCTCCCGATTAGCCCGTGCCTTCGTTATTCTAAAATTCTGTCAGTTCACGTAGTTCGTCGATTCACTTCAAGCATTTACCGACGTCAATCGAACTCCTGTGAACCAGATAGTGACATTCATTGTCGTTCTTTAACACTGAGCTGTTCGTGGAGACCTATAGGCAATTTTTGATGCCTACAGGACCCACGACGTCCATTCCCCAAGTCTCAAAAGGCCATGATGTAGCTGAATGATATAGATGCTCTGCGGATTGGTGCATATAACTCGCGTGTACTTGGCACATATGACACTTTAGAGCGTACGCAAGTGCTTCTTTGATCATGGTGTGCCAGAAATATCTCATCCTTCTGATGCAGTCATAAAGTTTGGGGCCAGGTTGGTGTGCACCACAAACTCCTTCGTGTGTCTCCTTAAAGACTTCTTCCGCTTCTCTAGTCGATAAGCAACGTAATAGCAAACCATTGTACCATAGACGATACAACATTCGACTTTCTGTGTTATAGTAGAACCTCGGTGCTCTCCGGCGGATTGAGTCTCTTTCCTTCACGTCTTCCAATTAAATCCCGTGTAGGACATAGTCTATGATGAGAAAATGCCCGTCTTGGGGTTTGAACTCAACTTGGGTTAAGTGCACCTCTTTAGTATCCTCCTCTTCGTTGTCTATATCGTAGATTGGCATGAAGAGCCGGTGAGTTCTTACCGTAACAAACTGTTCCGTTTTGGGAGGCTGTGCCATGGACACTGCTAATGCTGCTAGCGCATCTATGTATGCGTTTTGTAAACATGGAATGTACTCAATGAAGAATCATTCGAATGATTCTTCCATCTCAATGGCCACCTTATGGTATGGTATCAAATCCTGAATTTTGACCTCATATACTCCCTGAACTTGCTTAACTATGAGTTGGGAATCACCGAAAGCGTCGAGATACTCAACCACTAGTTCTTTAGTGAAATTGAGTCCAATGAGTAACGCGTTACATTTAGCTACATTATTCAAGCACGGCTCGATTAGAGAGTAGGCTCGAGGCATCACATGTTTTCCCGGGGAAACTAGAACAACTCCAACTCCAGAGGAGATTTTAGAACATCCGGGAGTGCTTGCTACGTTAGCTGCTCGAGAGGCCCCATCGAAGTATAAACGCCATACTTGTTGATGAGAAGTTACGTTGACTTCATGGGTTTTATCTGGCAGATCGTCGTATATCTCGGTGGTATCCGTAGTTGGGTTAGCCGCTAGAAGATCGCAAATAGCCTATCCTTTGACCGACTTCTGTTGTTTAAAGTACAGATCGTATTAGGACAGTAGTAAGGCCTATTTCGCTAACCGCCAATTCATGAAAGCTGGTTACGTCATGAATACTCGGACTGGGTTAACATTGGAAATGACGTAAATAGTCTGTCCGACCAAGTAGTGTCGCAATCTTTTGAATAGTGAACACCAAGGCGAGACACTCCCTTTCAATCATTGGGTACGGGATTCGGTGCACACAAGAGTTCGGTTTAGGTAATATACAGCATGTTCGTGACCGTTGTTGTCGTCGTCTTGTGCTAGTAATACACTTAACGAGTGGCTCGTCACCTTGACATAAATCAAGAACGGTTTGCCTGACTTCAGTTCTACGAGCACTGGAGGTTTCAAGAGATATTCTTTAATATTCTTGAACGTTTTTTGACAAGCGTCATCCCATATGAATGATACACCCTTCTTTGTGAGTCTGGAGAATGGTTGACACTTTCCTGAAAGGTTCAAAATGAATCGACGGATATATGCCAATCGCCCTTGTAACCCTCTGAGTTCTTTAAGGTTTCTCAGGGGTTGCAATTCATTAATTGCCTTCACTTTATCAGGGGCAATGTGAATACCCTTGGTGGTAACGACGAATCCAAGGAATTTGCTGCTGGACATTCTAAGGAAAGATTTGGTAGGATTCATCTTCAATTCATGAGTCCGCATTAGGTCAAACATCGTTTTCAAGTCTTTGATGTGATCATTCTTATCACGGCTTTTTACAACTAAATCGTCCACGTAACATTCAACAGTCTTCCGAAGATGCGCCTGGAAAATCTTTGACATGGCTCGTTGGTATGTGAACCTGTGTTCTTTAAACCGAAGGGCATAACTGTGTAACAAAAAACATTGAGGGGTGTTCTGAATGCGATATGCTTTTCGTCATCTAGATGCATCTTTATTTGATTATAACCAGAAAATCCGTCCATGAAGGACATTCTCTCGAACCCACATGTATTATCGATGATGACATCCGTGATGGGAAGAGGGAAATCGTTTTTTGGGCAGGCGGTATTAAGATCTCTAAAGTTGATACAAATTCTAATTTTTTCGTTCTTCTTAAGGACTGGGACAATGTTGGCAAGCTACTTGGAGTGTTGCTCCTCCCTGACGAAACCCGAATCGATAAGCTTTTTTTTAACTTCGGTCTCGATCGCTTCCATGATTTGCGAACGAAACCGTCTTTACTGTTGTTTGACAGGTTTGACATCCGGCTTGATCTTGAGATGGTGCATTGCCACATTTGGATTAAGTCCTGACATATCCTCGTAGTTCCAGGCGAAGACATCAATGTACTCCCTAATAAGGGCAATTGACTATTCTTTCTCATTTGGCGGGAGGCTATCGCTAATGAATATCAGCTTTGGATTATCCTCGTCCCCCATATTCACCTGGATTACCTAGTCATCGGTAGGGGGTTCCCTTTGTTCAAACCTATCACCGTACTGCAGATTCAGGTGATGAACCCAAGGGTATTCCAAAGTTGGCATTTGATCCTCTTCCTCAATTGTGGCGGGGTCGATCATAGTCATGTTTGACATTAGACTTTTGAACATTTCTCCAAGACTAGCGTCAGAATCCCAGGCTGAAGAATCAAAAGAATATTCGTCTTTACTCTTATTAGCTATTTGATTAATGACTTGCCAGCAGTACTTGTCATCGGACGAGGAGACATAGCCTAAACCTCTTCTGTAGCTATAATAATTATCGGTTTTCCTTTTGGTACATAAACCATACGAGGCAGAACTCGCGGACCTCGACCAAAGCAAAGACCTTCACCGAGTGTAAGGTCATATCCGTATTTTTTCATGAGATTACGCGCTTTTGAGCCATATCTGAATAAATGAGGAGCAGGTTTATCACTAACGTCATCTTCTCTCAAGAAGTGGTTTGGTACCAAAAACTCATTCCCTTTATCGTAGATAACTTCTTTTTTAAATGACAATCAGATCAATTAGATCGATCCGGAGTTTCATTGATTCGCGAAGGAATCAAGAAACCAAAGTAATAATCTCGGCAACAGCGAGATAACCACTCTTCTTGGGATCACCGCAATAGGGCAATCTCAAGGAAGGAACCAGGAACTGTAGATCCAACGAACTCTTCTTCTTTATGCTAAAGAACTCAATCCGATCTTCTCCTCCTCTCTTTTGAAATTTGTACTCCTTTAGTCTTCAATTCAGCAGGGCTTTGTCGACGCTCGAGAATTCCAGATCCGTGTAAATGAAGGCCCTAGGACTGTATTCATAGGCTTCGGAACCTCCGTTTTTGGATAAGAATGATCAATTCACTCTTATCTTTAGTTATAACTACTTTATCACATTCTTGGATAACATTGGATCAGTTGGAACAAATCCAGGCGGTTAACGATGGAAAAACAGCTCAAAAAACAGCAAAACAGCTTTTTGGGGTCTAGGACACCCGCGGTGTCTCGGCCACGGCCGAGAGACCAAGGGTGTCTCAGCCTTGGCCGAGACACCTCTAGTGTCTTGGCCTCAGCCAAGACACTTGCAGTGTCTTAGCTTTGGCTTTGGGCTTTGTTTCGTGTATCCCGTTCATTTTCACCATATTTTAGTCGTCCGAACTCGGAATCACGCGACTCAAAATGTGTAGGAAAGCTGACAAGGAGATCTACAAGCTCCCATGGTTGAATCACATATAGAGTAGATAGGACACGAGGGGCTTCATCTTTCGTAAGCAACGCGTAGCTCCCGATCAGTTCGTGTTTTCATTATTCTGAAGTTCTGTTGCTTCACACGGTTCGTCGACTCACTTCATACACTTATCGATGTCAAATAAGCTTTTGTGACTCGGATTGTGACGTTCATCGTCTTTTCTCTATCTTGAGCCGCGTGCGGGAACCTATAAGTATTTTTAGACGCCTACAGTTGAGAACATTAGAAAAGAGCTTACCTTTTTCAAAATTGATCATGCATGTTCTACTTCTAATAACAATGCTTGTGTGGATAATAATGAGTTGAATCAAGTTAAAAGTAGAATATCATCTTTAGATTCAACTTTAAAAACTTGTATTGTTAATAATAAAAAGCTTATGGACATATGTGCAAAATCCCATACAAATTCTTCCAAGAAAACTACTCATATGTATAACAAAATTTACAAGTGTTCAATTTGCGGCTGTAAAGGTTATATTACTAAATTTTGTTATAATGCACAAAAGCCTAATAAGCCTAATCATGTTTGTACATCCCATCAAGCTTCATCATCACACACACATGCACATGCATCCAAAATTTATCATAAGCATGCTAGTGTGTATAAGTGTGAATATTATGGTCGTTTTGATCATTTGGCCAAGTATTGTTTTGATTTAAAAAGGAATTCTATTTTGCCAAATGATTCTAAAATATCACATGTGTTTAATTGTAATGTTTATGGTAGATTTGGACATACTGCAAAATTTTATTATGATTTGCAAAAAGCTTCTATGTCGCAAAATGTTCCAAATAGACCCATGTTTAAAAGTATTTCGCATTTGCAAAAAGCTTTAAATAATTCACTTTTGTTTGCAAATATTCCACGTGCACATCCACATGGTCAACATAAACAAATGCATCCTCTTCATTGCACTTATTGTAATCGAATGGGTCATTTGCATAATTATTGCTATGACTGGATTCGTGCACAAAATGTGCCCAAAGGGATCATAACCCTATGACTTTAAGCTTTAATGATAGGGGTCATGTCCCTAGACTCTTCGGTACCGAGAGTAATTGGGTACCAAAATATGTTTAATCTTTAAGAATAAATTCTTTAGCTTTTTAGTTTTTCATGTTCTTAAAGATGTTTTTATTTAAGTTTTATAAACAAAATTGAAAACAATTCTATGTTTGGTATTTGATTTGAAAAGTTATCATTCATATTTTTTTCATGATTCTCTTTCATAGATTTTCATGTTTTCATCCTTTATGAATTGATTCAAATTTTTATCAAGATGATTTTTCTATACTAAAACATAATTTTTTGATAGAATACATTGCTTTCATTTTTTTGGTTTGAACAAAGTGTTAGTGTTTATGGGATCATTATAAAACACTCTTTTGATGACATTTATGTGTTTGAGCTTCTGGATCATCTAGTTATGGTTTATAATGTATTTCTTATGTGGTTTGATTAAGTTTTGCAAAAAAGATTTATTTTATTGATCAAACACTTTTTAGATATATATTTTGTTTTGTATTTGCATATGAGAGGTTATATGTTTGAGCGACCCTCGGGAGGCTTACCGGATGCTAAAAGCTTTATTTGGGTTGAAACTTGTTTCAAGAGCTTGTTATGCTCACCTCTCTTGCTTTTGTCGAAAATAATACAATATTTCTTTTGTATCATTTGAGGCTTTTATTTGAACCTTCATGAGGTTCATGATTTCATTTTTTTGATTTCATGATCTACTTTTGTTTATATCCAAATAATGTTTTATGATTGGATATTGAGACACCTTTTATATGTCTATTTGTGCTCTCAATCAATCATGTTTTATGGTGGATAATTTGTAATTTTTTTAAATCATTTAACGTTTGATTTTTTTTGAAATCTTTTAGGTTTTATGTTTTAGACTCTTGAGGCATATTTATGTGTTCACTTAGTCTATCTTTGTATGTGAGTCGTGTTTAGCATTTTTACATTTAAGCTTGCTCATATTTATTTGCCATGTTTATAACTGTATATTTTCTATATGGCATTTTGATAGGGGGAGCAATCCCTATATCTTTTTTTTGTTTATACTCACCTATGCTTTATGATAGGGGGAGCTTTCGCTCTCTTATTCTTTTGTTTTCCCTATTTTGATGTTACCAAAGGGGGAGAAACAAGTGGATTGCAAGTATATTTTAAGAGTATTCTGTCTTATTGTATATCTTATATACTCTTTGTGTAGATTGTTTGTTATCATCAAAAATGAGGAGATTGTTAGGTCTTATGTTATGAGCCTACATCTTCTAATCTTGTTTTGATGATTACAAACCATTCCTAATATTATTTGTCTAGTGTTTATGTTTTCTTATTAGGTATTTTAGATAAACAATACGTTGGAGGATGGATAGAATCGAGCTCTAACGATCATATCCATTGGAGGATGGAAGAAAATAGTGGAATGAAGCCTATGCATACTAGTCAAGATCCAAGTTCAAGCTTCTTCCATGTTTACCAAGACAAACTACAATGAAGATCTATTAAGCTTGGGTAAATTAGTTTAAGGTTTATATAATGTGTGTTAATTCTATAATCTCAAATATACACACACATTACATTTGTGAATTTTCATGAAAATAGGTGTATTTATGCAAAATACATTCAAATATATTTTGGATTATATAAACCATGCTAACATCTTTTATTATGTCCATAAAAAGATTACACAAGTTTTTAGAACCTGATTTGAGCTAAAATGGCAAAAACAACATATTTGAAAAACATGTATTTTAGCATTTTTTGAATATTTCTGAGTTTTCACAAATGGTAAGAGCAAATTCAAAAATTCCTTTTCCAACATGTTCATAGTCATGTTTATAAACTTTTCCCAAAGTTTTACATTTTTAGAATTTATTTGTTATTTTTAAAAGGACTTTAAAATTCATTTTAAAAAATCATTTCAGGCTGATAACTTGTTATCAGTTGACTGATCAGTCGACTGATGAAGTCGACTGAATGTGCCTGTAATTTTTAAAAGTTTTTGTTTTGTTTTGGTTGACTGACCAGTCGACTGATGTGGTCATCAGTCGACTGATAAGATCGTCAGTTGACTGATGAGCTGAAAAATACCTATAATGGTCAGCTCATCAGTCGACTGATAAAACCCGTTAGTCGACTGACCAGCTCCAACGACTATATTTCTAGACTTTGTTATTTTATTATTTTTGCTGGTTTTGCTTAGGTTTTGTGCCTTGGTTTTTTTTTCTATATAAACCCCTATTGTTCTCATCGGAGTTAAGTTTCAAGAGGGTTTTTTAACAAGAGTTTTAAGTGTTTAAAAGTTTGTTTCTCAAGTTTAAGTTTGGTGTTTGAGTTTACAAAGAGGAGGCTTGTATTTTCAATTGAGGAATTCATCCTCAATCTTCTTCAACCTCTTTGTGTTTATAGAGAAGTTTTTCTAACTCTTTTCTCTAGTAATTTTATTATTGATTTTTATATTCTTATTATTGCTAGTTTGCTAATTGAGTTAGATTTTATTTATACTCATTTTATCACACACACCCTATTTGAGCTTATAGCATTTCATACATCATATATTGGGTTGTGGGATTGTGATTTTGTGAGATTGAGCTTACATTTAGTTCTCATCCAATTAGAGAATATTTTATTGTAATTGAGTTTTATTATGAGTTACACGTTGTATCACACTTATACACCGAGAGGAGTGTATGGTGAGAGACGGGATTGTCCCAAGAAGAGTAGCATTGGTAGTAATGCCTAGAGGTAAGTCATAATTCCGAGCACTTGAGGGAAACACGGACTAGAGACAAACACTTAGAGGGTGTATAGAGTGTGATTGCAATTATGTGTGTTGTAAAGTTTTCGGTGAATTAGAAAACCAAATTGTGAGGTGTAAGCGTTATTCGGGTGAGCGTAGAAAACCCGTTGTGATAGTAGATTTCTCCCCGGGAGTGGGGAGCGGAGACGTAGGACGGAAGGTCCGAACTCCGTCATTATCCTTGTGTGTTAGAGTTTACATTGACGTATCATTTGTGTCTAGTGCTTAGTCTATTTTATTCACCTTTGCCCATTGTTTATATTACTCATTCTTGCTCATATCATATTGTATATCTATATTGTAAGAATAATTTGTTAATAATTTTTAATCGGCATTAATATCTAATAAGATTAGCAATAGCCCTATTCACCCCCCCTCTAGGGTACTTTCAGCTTCACCCGACTCTCTCCGTCGGATCTCCTCACTAAGAACCAGATCACGAATGTCATTGAACTTTAACTTTTTACTTCCTGATGAGCTACTCACAGTTGTGACTGTAGCGTTCCAGCTTTCTGGTAAGGAGGACAAAAGTATCAACGCCCGAACTTCCTCATTAAACTCAACTTCAACTGAACTCAATTGGGTTATGACCGTGTTGAGTTCATTGAGGTATTATGCTACTGACGCACCTTCCGCCATTCTCAGATTGAATAACCGCCGCATCAAATAAACTTTGTTCGCGGCTGATGGCTTCTCATACATATTTGAGAGTGCTGCCATAAAACGCGTCGTGGTCTTCTCATTCGCAATATAGAACGCAACATTATGAGTCAACGTCAATCTGATAACTCCGAGGGCTTGTCTGTCTAGAATGATCCACCCATCTTTCTTCATCGACTCCAGCTTCTTCCCCGATAGTGGTTGATACAGATTTTTCTGATACAGATAATCCTCTATCTGTATTTTTCATAATCCAAAATCTGTTCCATCAAACTTCTCAAGTCTTATTTTTCCTTCATCTGTGGCTATGACTCCCATTTGAATCTGACTTTCTCTAGATCGTTTCACGCTCTGATACCAGTTGTTGGGAATTTATGCCGAAACCCCTAAAACAACAGAAATACTGTATAGAGAAAATACACCAAGATTTAACGAGTGTTCGACAACTACCTATGTCCTTGGGAGCCACACAATTAATTTCTTATTAATCAACAAGAAATTACAATGCAAGAGCAGATCTCAAACTTGAGATCTCTCAATAAATACAATAATTGTTACTGTAGCTACAGTGAACAATATCCTATTTAATTCTCTCTTCTATGTAATACCCCTCTTAATTCTCTCTCTTTAATTTATCACAATAAATTCCTCCCCTTCAATCCCGTGAGCACAGAGAAAAGAGAGAGAGAGAGAGAGATCGCGGGAGAGGAGAGAGGGAGAGAGCCGCCGCCAAGAATCGCGAGGAGAGAGGGGGAAAAAGCACACTGAAGCCCTAAGATTTTGGGTTCTCTTTTATAAGGGAACTCAATGATAGGCTGGCGACAGGCTGTCGCCAGCCAAGCGCGCGCTCAACCTCGCCTGCGGGCGAGCCTCGATTCCGCCTGCAACATTCTCGCCCTCGCTCGCCTGCAAAGGGACCTCGAGCTCGCCTGGAGGATCGACCACGAGCTCGCCTGGAGGATCGACCACGAGCTCGCCTACGTGGTCCTCGCCTGACACACGCTCGAGCTCACCAACAGGAGCTTGCCCTCGCCTGATACCAACTCGAGCTCGTCTCCATCGACTCGACCTCGCCTGACGCTCGTCGAGCTCGCGCGAGCTCTCCTGAAGGTTACTGTCGACCTCGCTTGAGTCGACGCCCACGCTCGCCTGCGTGGATCTCAAGCTCGCCGGAGCTCCTCTCCTGCACACAGGTTTGGGCTTCACACCCCCAATTCCAACAGTTAGTTGAGTAGAACTCAAAATAGAATATAGAGATAATTTATAGGAAAAATTTTTATAGTGTTAGTCAATTAATTGGAACTAGAACTACGATAAAAATATATTGTGTTAGTCAACTAGAATTGGATAAAAAGTAGAACTGGGATGATAAAAAATTATCCCACTTTTATCAAATTCATATAGAAAAGAGAGAGATCTATTCTCTCAAATTGTTCTAAGTTTTAAACAAGAACTAAAAACTAGAATGTTTTTATTGGCTTTTTTATTTTTCATATTTCATTTCTCCATCATCTTCAAACCACACCATATGATTAGATCATATATCTTCTTAACCTTCTATTTAATGTTACTTTTTATTTTCTATTAAATATTAGAACTATATAATTAATTTAAATTTAAAAATTATAAAATTCATATTTTATTAAATATTAATTAAAAATGAGAGGTGACGTAATTATGTCAAGCAAATCAAAAAAGAAAGGGAAAAAAGAAAAACTTTGTTTTTTAATTTGTATTACAATAATAATTCCAAAGAATCAAAAAGTTATAAATTATTGTAATAATAATATCTTATAGTCTATCCAATATTTTTTCGATATTAATTAAAGTAAATAATTATTTTTAATAATAGTAACTTTTAAATATATAAATAGTAATATTATCATCAAATGCATGACCAATATGCTTATTGATTATTAAAAATTATCCTTAATTACACTAAAAAATTGTCCCACTAAAATATCCCGTTTAAAAAATTACTCCCAATTATCTCACTAAAATATCCTACTTCAAAAAATTACCCCATATTAAAAATTATTCCACTTCTATTAAAAATATTCTAGCTAACTAACACCCCTAAAATATCCTATTTCAAAAGATTATATTAAAAATTATTCCACTTTTATTAAAACTATTCTAGTTGACTAACACCCCCTAGATGGCTTGATTTCTTTGGGGAAAAAAGGAAGGCTTGAAAACAATCTGACTGAAATTACTGCGTATTGAGGTGATGGAATATTGAGCATGCCAATTTTCTAAGTATGGCACATTTTCCCCAAAGAAAATATGCACACTGATTTTTGGCAAGTGAAGGCAGGATTTTAAATTTGATTTAAATTTTTGGGTCAAACATGAAACAATTTCCACATGTTTATATTTGACTGAATATTTCTTTCCACTTTCATGAGCTTCGATTTAGGGATTGCTTCATGAACATATATAATACCCATCCATAAATATATTTTAAAGATTTTTCAGTCAACTACTATGAACATTTTCTTTCCTTAAACCATCTTGGATGATATTATTCCAAATAAATTATCATCCTAACGATGATATCTCCTGCTAGTTTTGGCGCTGATCTTGTGAAAATTTGATGAAAACTCATTTCAATTTACTATAAAAGTTCATTATATATTTCTAAAGAAAATAGTGTAAAGTTCATAATGATTTGGAGATTTTATTTATTTCATGGTTAGAACTACTGTAAATCTTTTGTTTTCAGGTCATGCTGGAATTAAAAATGATTTAGAGATTTTATTTATTTCATAGTGTAAAGTTGACTTTTATGGCTTTTTATGGCTCTCAGCAAAGTTCGCGCAAGGGATTTTTAATTTTTCTAACTCTAATCAAATCATATTTCTCTCTGTCAAATTTTAATACGATTAGAGTTTAAAAAAAAAAAACCACAAGCTAATCCGTGACCCGTGCCTTTTATGCTTGGTCGGACCCGGGCTCGACGCGTGGAGGTCGTGGTTGGGCTGTCAAGCCCCAGACTTGGGAATATAAGGCCCAACGTACCGAGGCCTGCACGGGTCCGTGTTTGAATTGGCCTGGCAAGAAATCTGGACGAGCTGGTTCTGGGGCCCTAGGCTTTGTTTCGCGTGGAAATGTGAAATAAAAATGTCTTTCCTCTCTTTCCACAATTTGGATCAAAACAAAAAGTAAGAAAACTCAGAAATGGGGTCATTATTTTACTGGGTTTTACCCGTGCGTCAAGCCCAAAAATTTCCTCGAGATAGTGACCCCGTTCTTTTTTTTTTTTTTGAAAAGATGCCTTTATTCAGTATTAATGAGCAAGACATAGAGCTACGTTGGCTAGACAATGAGCTATGCGGTTATTTTCTCGCTTAACAAATTAAGCTATAAGAAACTATTGAAACTTCTCTAGATATGTTTTGGCTCCTTCGACGACTCCTCCGTATATAGCTTGCTGGCGATTCGTTGGGGTCACATAATTCTTGAATCTTGTTCGAGACATCACATTGGAACGGAAATAGTCGGGGTACCGATCGAGATGTGGGCCCAGATCCATTGCTCTTTCATTAAGGTTGTCTTGTCTCCGTAGGAATAATATTTTGACGCGCTGAGCATGTGAACATTTTAACTTTATTTGGGGCGACCATCCTCTTTTGGCCAAAAGAGCAAGTTCGAAACTCTCGGGTCCCTAAAGACATAGAGCAACCTTCTTTGTTCTGCTTGCACGTGCCGCTCTCCGGCCAGTTTATTTGACGGGAAATGGCACACCATCAACCACACCTTAAGGCACACTCCATTCTCTCAGCTACAGTGCACGGGGCACACATGATTTTTTTTTAAATTTCATGTGGGCCCCGTGCACTGTAGCTGAGAGAGGGGTGTGCCCCAAGTTGTGGTTGGTGGTGTGCCTGTAGTGCCACCCTTATTTGACCCCACCGGAATTTATTCACCATGCTTGCTAGATCCTCACATAAACTTGTAGGAAGCTTAAAGACAACTCGTAGCGCATAACCGTCTTTGGTAGCCCAAAATATCTATCATGTTTTTCTACCACCTCAACCCCTAAACTTTTCCTGTACCAAGATTAATCTGTTGGGTTGATGAGCTAGTGTTTGTATTGAAGAAACTTTGCCGACTTGTCCAAGTTGATTAGTTGTCCCGCGGGCGAAGCTTCCTCTTATGCCTGAATGTTTGATTTGATTGCTAGACATTCTCTTCAGTTCTTGCTTTGAAAAATAAGAGGGATATATCATCTTGTTCGAAAACATTTTGCTCCGAATCCTACGTGTCGCTTCTTAGAAAGCTGCTATTTTATTTATTTTTTCCCCCTCGAAACAAACATTCCCTAAAAGAAATGTCTTTATTAAAAAAAAGAGCAATCCCCTCATAGACCTTTTTTTACCTACGAGTTGTTAGATTCGTAGTAAATAATTCAATATTAAATCAATAACCGAAATCAAATTGAGTAAAATATTTCTAAAAAGCACTGTTAAGAAAAGCACTTTCATTAAGACAAATTACATCCCCTGCTATGGTGCTTACAAGACGATCGGACGTTGTCTCTCAAGATACAACACTCATTCACAACTTCGGAGAAACACTTGTTAGAAATTTATAAAAACAAAGTTATAGCGTGTAAATTAAATCCGAATTAAATCAGAATTAAATCTAAAGATAAATAATATAAGTTAGAAAAATCAGGCCTAACGGGAAGCAGTCGTGTAATCACTGTCCTAAAAGATTGAGAACCCGCCTATCACCTTGACGTAAATGGTTTCCTCTCCCCTAGCGGTAAAAGCCCCGGAAACGACTGACCTCCGTACTCGGGTGAGAGTACAAAGCTTCAGCTCAGATGAAGAAGATTGCCCATAAAATTAATAACAAAAATTATAGAGGGAAAAACAATTTCTTTAAAAACTAAAGGGGAGGAGAAAAACTTTATTTTTTTCTTCCCCCCCCCCCCTTTTTTGGAATGTGAATAAGGGGTGTGCATTTATAGGGTTGAGGGAGAGAGAATTCTTTTTCAATTTCCGATGTGGGATTAAAACACAAAGATAAAATTACCTTTTCTCAATAAATATCCAACAGTCCCCCCCCAAAAGGCAATATTGACTGAAAACTCAAAACCAATAAATAAATCAAGAAATCATAAAACAAATATAGGTTGGGCAACCTTTCGTATCGTGAATTCGGGAGAAGTAGCTTCCGGCTTTGAACCTTTCCTTAGTGAGTTTATCGCCACCCGAGGAACATAATGGACTAGGCCTTGAATTAGGTTCCTTGAATCAGGTATTGACAAAAACACACACAATACGTCTTTATCTATTAAGCAAAGCGGGTTGAGCGTTAAAGGTCATGATGCGGCATAATTATGTACCAAAATTGCAAGTGCACAATTTATCAAGTTATAGTATAAAAAGATATCGATCCCACGAGGAAGGTGATTTTAAGAGATTATTAGAAATGGTTCTTATGTTGTGTATGACAATTAGGAATAAAGAATAAGTGTGATTGTGATGAGTGATTTTGTGAATATATGCAAGAGACAATAAATTGAATTTTAGAAGAGAGAAGAAAGAATTAAAGAATAAATGAAATCAAGGCAAGAAAGATGAATGAATAAAATCAAGAAATAAAACCAAGAATGAAAAGAAAATTTAAGAAAGTCAAGATGGAGGATTCAAAAGAGGTAAGAAATCTAGAATATAATCCACTAACCAATTTCAATTACAAAATACAAACTATTCTCTTTTATCATATTTCAACTTAGATTTATTAAGCATAGATTATCAAACCATTTAAGGAAAGTGTAACCTATCAAATTATCATCTAAGTCAAAATTACTATTCATGAGAAGAACAACAACATGATAATAATCCTAGAATTCATAAGCATAACCTATCAAACCATTTAAGGAAAGCATAGATTATCAAATTCTTCTTCTACCGATTAGTTCTCTAGTTGATTATCCTAAACATGAACATTTTAAGTGAAAGAGAATAATTCATACAATATAAAGGAAATTAGACTAGTTTCATACAATTCTAAGATTCTTACAAGAATTAAATTCACATCTTAAGAAATAAAAACAAGAAAAAGAAGACTAATTACAAAATTAAAAAGAAAAGAAAAATCTAAACTATGAACAAGAAATAAATCTAATTACAAAGAAAATAAAAATCTAAACTATAAAATAAATTGCAGAAATTAATTACAAGAAAATAAATCTACTCTACAAATTAAAGTGCAAAAAGAAATAAAAAAGACAAGAAAGTAAATCTACACTACAAGCATGAATTTAAATCTAACTAATAAGCAATAATAAAGAAATTACTAAAAAGAAATAAAAGAGAAAAGAAATGCAAACCTTCAAATTGCTCTTCATCTCCATCCTCATCATTCAACAAAGAGGAGAAAGAACAAATTTAAAGAGGAAAAAATTATTTTTATTAATTGCAACTAAAGTTACAATTTTTGGAAGGCCTTCTCAATTAAGAGTAGCCCTCCTCTCCAAAAGGAGTTTACAAAATTTTCACTCCTCTAACCCCTCACTCTCTACCCCTATTTATAGTAAACATCAGTGAATGTGAGCCATTGGATCGAAATCTTATCCAAAACAATCCATTTTCAACCATTGATTCATAACAAACTCCCAATCATAAGAGGCCCATTGATGTTATTTGATTTGAATTCTGTAGCACAAAATTGAAGTCCGGTTTTGTTCTCAGCAGCAAATGATTTTCGGCCCAGTCAAGCATTTCATTTTGATTTTCAAAACAAAAATCTCCATTCAAAAGAGCAGCCGGCCCATTTCACATTTGATTGAAGAAAAAAAATCTGCAGCCTCCATCATGTCCGGTCCACAAATCCAGTCCTCTTCATTTGATTTTCAAGTGAATATCATGTCCGGCCCATGTCCACATTGATGAAGTGCAGCAAAGAAAGAGTCCGGTTACTGTAGCATATTGTGCTTTTTTGCATAAAAGTCCAATTCATTTTCAAGTCCAAATCCTTCCTTGCACACATGTGATTTTCAAAAATTAATTCTCTTATTTCTTCATTTACTCAAGGGTCTTTGTTGAGAGATGGAGAGTTGAGATTTATTCTTCATTAACCTGTAATTAAAAGATAAAAATAATTATTAGTGGTATATTTATTCATATAAAATAGATAATGAGGGTATAAAATTGTAATAAAATATGATTATCAGGTCATGCTCATAATAACCAACTCATGAGAGTTTCTAGGGGTTAGCCCAGCCCTCCCCCCCTCTAACCGCGGTCATCACAGTTTCTCTCACGTAGGTAAGTCCTCAAAGGGTACTACAACTATTTATTTAATACCCCCATAATACACACATTGGACTTATTAAGAGTAAAACTCAGCCTAGCCAGCTGTATCATAAGAGCATCGTCATCATAGAGAAGGGGTAGTAGCACAAGCTACATAGTGATATATGAATATATCTGGGTCAATGCTCCACATGAGTGTCACTAGTCCAGCTTGTTTCTATCACATTGAACCAACATTGGGACTAAATCTCCAAATAAGGGTTGTGTTACCACTGTCAGTGACCACTCTTATGGGCTTAACTCCATCTCCCTCGATGAATCCAGAACCACACTCCTGGATAGATCTTTAGTCAAAGGATCATCAAGATTCTTTTTAGACTTTACAAAGTTTAGAATAACAACTTTGCCTAGTAGACGTTGTATAGATTTATCAAGTATGATGTATATTTTAAGATACGAAATCCTATTATAAGATTCTCTTTAATGCTTTGCATGTATCTATTAGTAATGTTATTCTTATATGTGCATATGCATTCATGTGAAGATATAACTAAAGTATTTTAGTTCCTCTTTAAGTCCTCTATTTCTTAAGTTATTTTAAAATTAGCCCTTCATATTGTTAAATTTTACTTCAGGTCCCCTAGTCGTTAAGTTATTTTAAAACTAGTCTATTCAAGCAATAGTACAAGTAGCAAGATTAGGGATTAATTTTGAAATAACTTATAAGGATAAGGGAACCTAATAGCAATTTTAATTATTTGATGGACTAATTTCAATATAACTTCATGATTTTGAACTTATATTCATCATATAGATAGAAGTTATAAGATATACCTCTTGATTTCATTTTTTAGGATATTGATTCATCACATCTCTTGTAACTAAGCATATTAGTTGGCGGAGCATATTTATATCAACTCTAATCATTTCTTGAAATCTCAAGAGGAAGCATTATACATGTATTCGAATAAAGAGCTATACAATGATTCTCACTATTAAAATGATAGGACATCAAAACATGTTAGCATAGTTATTGATGTCTCTTATCGAGAAATTTCTAATTAACAATAGATTATAATAATCAGATATTTTTATTTTAAATGTCTAAACAAATTTGATATATGCTCATGTCAAGTAGAAATTGTAATGATCAAATATTATCAAGGAAGGAATAGAAAACAAAAGAACAAAGGATTTGTCATAACTTCCGGGTTCTTTGGGAACAGAATATGTTGTATATTTAAAGAACTAAATCCCAATATTGCTAATAGAACCTTTAGTGTTCAATAGATAGAGGAATCAATTTAGCAACAAGAAAATTAAACAGCATTTTTGAATGCAACATGTAAGCATCAAAGGTCATGGTCTATGAGCATAAAAGATCGTATTCTATGTCTGAAGATGTAATTGCATAGAGTTTGTGCAGATTAGAAATTGGCCCATAAAGAGGAACTAAAATACTTTAGTTATATCTTCACATGAATGCATATGTACATATAAGAATAACATTACTAATAGATACATGCAAGCATTAAAGAGAACCTTATAATAGGATTTCGTATCTTAAAATATACATCATTCTTCATATACATAATTTTTTAAAATTTCTTGTTATAAGAGGTTGCAAATTTGGTTGCCTTC
>BQKN01049563.1:0-25018 GCA_022839385.1 Asparagus kiusianus | reverse complement strand
GAGCACGTCAAATCCGTTGAAGGCTGAGGATTTGCCAAAAATCCTAAAGTCAACGTCTAATACACGTTGCTGTTTAGTCTTTTCACAGGAGAAAGACGAAGTCTACGTATTCAATATCGTAGCACTAAAAGGGTTAACTCTTTTAGCTTAACGTCACGTGCGGAATGGGCTTAAACAATCCGCATGCTAGCCCGACTCAAACGGTAGTCGGTAAAGGCTCATCAAACCCATTGATGGCTGAGAATTTGCCAAAAATTCTATAAATACGAGTCATTGATGCATCAATTCTATAAATTGGTCTCGTGACTCAAGTATCTGCCACGCTCTAATTCCTTAAGAGCTTAAACTGTGTATACTCCAGCAGACGTACGAGTATAAACTATATCAAACGCCGGACAACTCATTATAATGAAACCTGGATGCCGGACAATGCGTCGTAAGGAAGCTCAAACGCCGGACAACGTGTTGTAAATGAAGATTCAACGCCGATGACCGATGGTCAGTTCTATGTTGAAACAACCAACTCGAGCTTGTAGGCATATAAAATTGCCTATAGGTCCCTTCGCACAGCTCGACACGAGGAATCGACAAATCAACGAGCCATCGAGTGACGAGGCGACGAGGTTAACAAATTGCACGTGATCAACAGAATGCATTCGCGTGCGGAATCAATCCAACGGTTCGGGGAGTCAATGAGTCGTCCAACCAAGAACGGACTCGGATGAATCGCGATCGAATCAAGATCAGCTTCGGACTCGAACTCAGAAGTGGATTTACTGCCAAATCGGGAATCAAGTCAACAAATCGATTCCAGACCAAGTCAACCACAAACCCGAATCACGGACAAAGCAACAACCGAACGACGGAACCCAAAACACCCGGGGGGACTCGGCCGAAACCGAGCCACCCCAAGGTGGCTCGGCCCAAGCCGAGCCACCCTAAGGTGGCTCGGTGGCCGAGCCACCCTGAGGTGGCTCGGCAGCCCACTTTGAGGTGGCCCGGCATGAGCCGAGCCACTTTGAGGTGGCCGGCCACCCTTGGCCCGGGGCACAGTTTCGTTTGCCTATAAATAGGCTAGGGCGTTATTCATTTGAGGGGTTGGATTTTGGAGGAGGCGAAGCCCTGCAGAACTGAAGACTCAGATCTTAAAAAAGATTTAATCTTTGGGGACTCGAAAACTTGCTCATCCGGATCTGGTGCTCGGCGATCGTCAACGCCAAATAAGGCAGGAGTCGAGAGGACCGGATCTCAGATCTACGTCGTTATACTCCGGATCAAAGCTTGGTCTTTGATCCCGAGATTTGAGCGATTGTTTCCTTGGTGAAACAATCCCTCCGGCTATTATTTCCTTGGTGAAATAATACCCGTTATACTGCGTAGATCCGACCGGATCTAGATCTCGCGGTGGTCCACAGATAAACCCCGGCGCAGGCAAACAACCCACGCAAGCGAGCGACCGCAAAACAGGAGCTCGCGATTTGTTCGACAAACAAGGAAACAAATTTGTAATTTTCATTTCTTTTTATTTGATTTTCGTTGTAACCGGATCTTATAAAAAGACCGGATCTTTATAATCGATAAACTATTACAAGAGTGTATAATGGAATCAATGATGAAAGCTACAATTTTTCCCACGAACAATCTGGCGACCACAGTGGGAGCCACCGATCTCGCTGCCGAGATCGTTGCGTCGCAGCCGCGGATCTTGATCCCGGTCGAGGAGGAGGTCGAGTATGAATTCGACCAACAAAAGTTTGAGGAGTATCTGTCATCCTCGTCCGGATCCACCTCCCCTCGCAAGTCCAAGTCTCCAAAGTTCTCCACCAGGAGAAAAATCCGTTGGTATGAAGAAATGGAGAATACTAACGAAGATCTCACCCCGATTGATGCCGAAGGTGCATCGGGTGAAGCTCCACCAACCTCCAACCAGGTCGGAGCTGTTCTGGCCAACCCTTCCGCCGCAGAGGGCGTGGTGACTCTCTCTAAGAGAGCCCACCAAAGGCGACGTCAACGCTTGGCGCGACAATTCGCGAAGGCGATGGAGTCCACCGACGGGATCCGCTACGACGTGGATCTGAAGAACAAGAGAGGCAAACAGCCTCAACAAATGATGAGTGGCAGCTCCTCCAAGCCACCAACCAACGAATGGGTCCGCGTTAAACGGAACCGTTCGATATTAGAAGAGCGCATTCGCAAGCGCCGCGCTATGTCAGCGCAGGCACGGGCTCAAGTCCAAGAAGCCCGTAGGAAGCTGCAGAAGGAAGTGGCAAAGAAGCCGTCACCAACCCGCAAAGTCTGGAGGCCCAAGTCCGAAGTGGCGATTCAGGCTAAAGAGCAACCTTTGCAGCCTTCGAAGCAGGTTCAACCTTCGACGAACCAAACGAAGTCGCCGACAATTCACATGGCTACTCCGAGAGGTCACGCAGAATCATCCCGGAGAAAGAAGTCAGTTTTGGAGCGCCTCGGCCCACTTCCCGATGGACGATGCAAAGCTCCAGTTCAAGAACGTTTGGGCCCAATGAAAAAGCCCTGAATGATTCAACATGCTGGGGGTCGCCGCAACCCCCAACATGACGAGGAAATCAGGGCAACCAAGCGCACTATGCTGCGTATTGAAGTCCAGGAGCCCGCTGAGAGCTCGAGCCCACAAAGGCGCGTTTCGAGGCGCGTGACTTTTGAAAGCCCGAAAAAGGCAATTCATTCCCAGAAGGAAGCGTTATCATCCGACGACGATGACGTTATACCTGGGAAATCGTGCCAACACACGATAGGTTGCTCCGACTTTCAAACGGACGAGCTGTACTATCGTGCTGGGGGTACGAGCAGAGCCAAAAAGAGAAGTCCTCATAGGCTCGAAACTCAATACCCCTGTTCTAAACTCATTCGGGCGGTATTGTCTGAATGTAACTGCATCAAGATGGTCCCCGAAAGAGTTTCGGTTTTCGAGAGGCTCAGCACTGAAACCCCAAAGCCAAGGCCCAGGTGTTTCCGACGAAGAAGAGCGGTGGTTGAAAACAAAGAATTCCCGAGGGTCACCGCTAATATGACCAGCACAGGGACATCGGCACGGGATGATCTCGAGTCGATTCTGAAAGCATCCCGGCGTCTAACCCGTCTGCAGTCCGGAGCCATCGCATGAGGAACTTATGGTAAGGTTCGGATAAGACCACCTTCAGAAGATGAGGAATCGGATGCTTGCTCTGCGGTTGCGTCTGACAACACTGTATCCAGCGAAGGAGAACCCCGCGAGTCATTCATGATAAGCGCGGAACAAGTGGCCAAGATGCTCGAAGAAGCCATGGCCTAACAACAGGAGAGCTTCAGGCTCGAGATGCAGATGGCCATGCAGACTATGAGAGAGATGCATGAGCAACAAATCCAGGCATTGAGGAACCAACAAGGCGAACCAAGTCGTCATAACCAGAACAATCTGGAAGATGAGGACACAGGTGCAAATGAAACTCGTGACGCCAATAACCCTCTCGTCAATGCAGGGGGTGGTAACGAGAATGCCAACGAAGATACAAGTGAAAACTTGAAGATCAAAAACCTCGAGAGCAAAATCAATACGTTGATTTCCGCTCAAGAAGTGAAGAAGACGGGCATTCCTTGTCCATACCCAAGAGAGTGGGAATCAATCCCCTATCTGGCGAAGTTTAGTTTAATTAACTTCACGCCGTTCGATGGGAAGGGTTCCCCCACTCAGCATTTGATTTACTTCAAATCGCACCTGGGTGTTATCTCCGGCAATGAGCCTCTGATGGTGCGGTCATTCGTTAGCACTCTTCGCGGAGCCGCCTTCGATTGGTATCGCCGCCTCAAGCTAGGAAGCGTGAATAGCTGGGACGACATGGAGACAAAATTCCTCGCTAACTTCTTCAACGACGACACCGAGATATCCATCGGAACGTTGCTCGACGAGAAACAAAAGGACAGGGAACCGGTCGAAACCTTCGTCAAGAGGTTCCGGAACAAAGCGTTGAATTGTCGGGACCCGATCACCGAGGAGTTCATTCTCCAGACTTGCCACAACAACCTCGCATTGGACGTGTTGGAAGCAATGGGGACAGCACCGTCCAATACTTGGAAAGACTTGAAGGTCCGAGGGGAACAAGCCGAACGCTTCCTCCGAAGGAAGAAGGCCGAGAGGAGTCAATCGACGACAAATCCTCCAAACTCGAACTTCGCCTCCCGTGGTAAGGGCAAGACACCCGCAACGACTGTCGATGCTAATCAAACATCGCAACAGCAGTCCCGGAGGCAGCAAAAGACTTCGGATCAGAGGCCTCAAAAAGAGCACTCCTTCAAGGACGAAGATATTCCAGCCATCTTCAAATCCCTCCTTGACAATAACAAGATCAAGCTCCCACCGATCACGAATCAGGAGGAAGCTGACAATATTGCGGATCCGAAGTACTGCGCATACCACAGGAGGATCCTTCACCCAACCAAGGCGTGCTTTACACTCAAGAATAGCATCCAAACCTTGGTCGAAGCCGGTGTCATAACGCTAGAGTGAGCCAGTTGAAAACGGCATCACTCCGACTGGTATAAGAGTATAAACTGCTTCCTGAAACTCCGAAGAGTATACGAGTATAAACTGCTTCTCAATCCTCCGACCGGTATAAGAGGTTAAACTGCTCCCTGATACTCCAATAGGTGTATGAGTCTAAACTATTTCCTTTCTTCCACGGGAAGTTCCTGGAGAGTGCCACGCGTGGTATTCTTAAGGATAACCCGAGCGTGCAGCTGATACAATGATACACCCAGTTTTGCAAAGAAAGCGGGGGGGTGGATAATTCATGTAACGGGAAGTTCCCGGAAGAATGTTAAATGTAATATTCTTAGGGATAACCCGGTCATGATGAATAAAGTGATAAACACTAAACTCCTAATTTCTGAACACTCTTTTGCTGAGATGAAATCCGATCACTTCATTGGATCAATTTTCCCTCACAAAACTCTCATTGGTGTTTGACGACTCATAGTCTCTCACCACAGAATCTCCCACCGATCAGACTAATTGACGGTGGGACCACCAAAATTCTTTCCTGTTTAATCCATTCAAACTTCCGCTATGTTCGTGCACTCAACACTTTCATTTGTTAGAGTTCGGATATAATTGACGAATTGTCAAAGCTTTTTTTTTTGTTGTTAAGTCTTTACCACTTAACATCAGGAACCCCCTTTGAGTGATTTGTACGAATCAACATTCTTACAGTGATTTGTACTCTCACTCTCACTTTTTACTTGGTCAAACCTTCCTACAGTTAGGGCCAAAACCAAAATCCCCTCTCGATTCCTTTAATGAACGAGAGGCCCACGAATCGAGCGATCAAACCTTCTTACAGTTAGGATCATTTTAAACCCCCCACTTGGTCAAACCTTCCTACAGTTAGGACCACAACCAAAATCCCCTCTCGATTCCTCCAATGAACGAGAGGTCCACTTTCAAATCGAGTGATCAAACATTCCTACAGTTAGGGTCATCTCAAGCTCCCGCTTGGTCAAACCTTCCTACAGTTAGGACCAAAACCACAATTCACTCTCGATAAACGAGAAATTCTATCTTTAGTTTGATAATCAAACCTTCTGACAGTTAGGGTTATCCAAATCTTTTCGATTCTCGGAGTGGAGATCCCACTTTTAGTTTCACCTTTCCGGATTCTGGGGGTGGAGATCCCACCTCGAGTCTCCTTTCCTTCTTTGTTCGGGGAATAGAATATAAAATTCTTCCTTCCCCACACCAATCCTTTTTTCTAAGAATTTAGGATTCATCCTAGGAAGTTTATCCCGAATCCTAAGCAGGGATAAGTCTGCGCCTAACACGCGCTGCCGGTTTAGTCTTTCTCCGCAGAAAAAGACACCAGAGTTCGATTCTGGGGTATTTTATCCTAAAACCTAAGTAAGGATAAGTCTGCGCTTAACACGCGCTGCCGGTTAGTTCTTAACCGTTAAAAAGAACACCCGTCCACATATTCAACATTGTGGCAGATCGTTATTAATAACACCGAAATCCATGCCTTACACGTATGGGGAATTTCATCCTGAATCCTAAGAAAGGGTATGCCGACGCCTAACACACGTCGCCGGTATAGTCTTTCTCTGCAGAAAAAAACACCAGAGTTTGATTCTGGGGTATTTTATCCTGAAGCCTAAGAAGGGATAAGTCAGCGTCTAATACACGTTGCTGGGTATCCTATTCCCATAACAATGGCAAAGTCTACGTATTCAAAGTCGTAGCACAAAGTCTAAGGGAGTTCATTCCTTTAGCGCAACGTCACATGCGGAACGGATTTAAATAATTTACATGCTAGCCCGACTCAAACGGTAGTCGGTAAAGGCTAATCAAATCCGTTGAGGGCTGAGGGTTAGCCAAAAATCCTAAAGTCAACGCCTAACACGCGTCGCCGGGTAACCTATTCCCGTAACAAATGGTAAAGTCTATGTATTCAACATCATAGCACAAAGTCTAAGGGAGTTAATTCCTTTAGCACAACGTCACATGCGGAACGGACTAAAACAATCCGCATGTAAGCCCGATTCAAACGGTAATCGGTAAGAGCACATCAAATCCATTAAAGGCTGAGGATTTGGCAAAAATCCTAAGTCAACGTCTCATACACGTTGCTATTTAGTCTTTTCACAGGAGAAAGACGAAGTCTACGTATTCAATATCGTAGCACTAAAAAGGTTAACTCTTTTAGCTTAACGTTACATGCGGAACGGATTTAGACAATACGCATGCTAGCCCGACTCAAACGGTAGTCGGTAAAGGCTCATCAAATCCGTTGAGGGCTGAGAATTTGCCAAAAATTCTATGAATACGAGTCATTGACGCATCAATTCTATAGATTGGTCTCGTGACTCAAGTATTTGCCACGCTCTAATACCTTAAGAGCTTAAACTGTGTATACTCCAGAAGACGTACGAGTATAAACTGTGTCGGATGTCGAACAATACGTCACAATGAAGCCTGGACGCCGGACAACGCGTCGCAATGGAGCTCAAACGCCAGACAACGCCGTCAATCGATGATCAGTTCTATGTTGAAGCAACCAACTCGAGCTAAAAAGTCAAGAAATCAAGAATCGACTTCAAGTTCAAAATTTCGACAACGGTCAGACAATAAATGCAGCACCGGAATCCTTACAGACGTTCGACAAAGCACCGAATAGCCTGAAGGAATTGAAGGAATCCAGAACAGAAGCCATTCCAAAGTCCCGTTACACCGACTAAAGGTTGGGACAATCACATCCAAAGTATTCCAGACTCTTCTATAAATGAACGAGACTGAAATACTTTGGAGGGGGTATCTGTAGGCATATAAAATTGCCTATAGGTCCCTTCACACAGCTCGACACGAGGAATCGACAAATCTGTTAGGTCTCATGTTATGAGCCTACATCTTCTAATCTTGTTTTGATGATTACAAACAATTCCTAATATTATTTGTCTAGTGTTTATGTTTCTTATTAGGTATTCTAGACAAACAATGTGTTGGAGGATGGATGGATTGCGCCATAACGATCATATCAAATGGAGGTTGGCGGAATTATGGAATGAAGCATTGCATTCAAGTTAAAGATCCAAGATCCCGCTTCATCCGCAAGTGTACCAAGATAGAGCTTCGTTGAAGATCATAAGCTTGGGTATATTTAGTTTAGTTTTTATATTATGTGTGTTAGTACTTTAAGCTCAATCATATACACACATACACGCTTTGATTTTTGTTTTGTATATATATAGTTCTATATATACATATATGTTTTTGGTTTAATAGTTTTCAAGTTTATATATGAAACAAATGAATAGAATTGGAAAATACTATTTTGTTTCATGTTCATATGCCTATATATGATTTCATCCTTAACAAGATTATTTTTAATGAAATCATATTTAGTGTTTTGAATATATTGCATAGAATATGCAATTTTATAAAAATATTGTATTTCTAGGTTATAGACTTCATAACAACATTTTATATCTTTTATCAAGTCTATACAAACATTTCACAAAGTTTCAAAAGTTGGTTTATGTCAAAACATTAAAATTCAAGTATCTCATATTTTCATGTTTTGGACTATTTTGTAAAATGATGATATTTTTCATTTGGGAGGTCCTTTCTGATAACCAGTCATTGTAGCATGTTTATTAGCATGTCTAAAATCATTCCCTAAAGTTTTACATTTTTCTGAATTTATTTGATATTTTTAAACCCTGTTTTATGTTGACATGTACTGTTTAAAACAGGCTGTGTGCATATCATGAGTCGACTCATGAACAGTGTTGAGTCGACTCATAAACTGTTGTGTAGTTTGCATTTTGTTTCTGACGAGTCGACCCATAATATCATGAGTCGACCCGACAGGTTGAGTCGACTCATGCCTGTCATAAGTCGACTCATGAAGTGTTCTGGAATTTGGTTTTTGTTTCTGCTGAGTCGACCCATGACCTCATGAGTCGACCCATGCATGATGAGTCGACTCATGAATTTTATGAGTCGACCCATAAGCTATTTTTTGGCCTGTAACGGTAACTTATGAGTCGACTCATGAACAGTGATGAGTCGACCCATAACACTGTAACGGCTAGTTTTTGGCTGAGTTGTTTTTTGGTTTTTGGTCTTTTTTCCTTGTTTTCTCTTGGCTTTGGGGTTCCTATAAATACCCCCACATATCCTCAGTTCTAAAAAATGAAGAGAATGTTTTAAACAAAGTTTTAACAAGGGTTTAAGTTTTGTTTAAGTGTGTTTAAAAGCTTTTAAGCATTTACAAGAGTTTGGTTTTGTGGAGCAAATTTTACAAGAGCAAGTGGAGATCATCCTTGGTGTTTGAGCATTCATTCTTCTCCCTCTCTCTTGTCATCTATAGAGAAGTTTTCCTAAACTCAATCTAGCTATTTTATATGTTTGATCTTAATTTCCATATGCTAGTTTTATATTGAGTTTAGTTTTAGTATTGTTTTTGAATCTCATTGTTACACACACCCACTTGAGCTTTTAGTATTTTCATACATAGTATTATTGGGGTTGTGAGAGATTGTAACATTGAGTTGTGCTTACATTGTGTTCTCATCTATTGTAGAGAACGATTTATTTGTATTGAGCTTTCATTGTGAGATCACTTGTATTACACTAGTACACCAATAGGAGTGTGTGGTGAGAGACGGGGTTGTCCCAAGAGTAGTGGCGTCGGTAGCCTAGAGAGAGGTGATAATTCCGAGCACTTGAGGGAGACACAGGCTAGGGACCAGCACTTGAGGTGGTAGTTAGTGTAGTTACATTGTGAGATTGTAGACGTTGATCGGTGAGCGTTGAAACCGATATTGTGTGGTGTAAGCGTTTTTGGGTGTCGTTGAAAACCCGGTGTGATAGTGGATTTCTCCCCGGGAGTGGGGAGCGGAGACGTAGGACGGAAGGTCTGAACTCCGTGATCATTCGCTTGTGTTTGAGTTGCATTGGCGTTCACTTATACTTGTGCTTATTGCTTATATCGCCTATTGCATCTAGTTTATTTCATCCACTATATTGCTCACCCTTGTGTTATTTATATATCCTTGTACATATATTATTCATATCTCTTGTGCTAGGATATATTTGTTAATAAAGTTTTAATTTGGCATAAATCAGATTAGATTAGCATAAACCCTATTCACCCCCCTCTAGGGTTCCTTCCTAGCGGCATTAGGGTACTTTCAAAATCAACGAACCATCGAGTGACGAGGCGACGAGGTCAACAAATTGCACGCGATCAACAGAATGCATTCGCGTGCGGAATCAATCCAACGGTTCGGGGAGTCAATAAGTCGTCCAACCAAGAACGGACTCGGATGAATCGCGATCGAATCAAGATCAGCTTCGGACTCGAACTAAGAAGTGGATTTACTGCCAAATCGGGAATCAAGTCAACAAATCGATTTCAGACCAAGTCAACCACAAACCTGAATCACGGACAAAGCAACAACCGAACGACGGAACCCAAAACACCCGGGGGGACTCGGCCGAAACCGAGCCACCCCAAGGTGGCTCGGCCCAAGCCGAGCCACCCTAAGGTGGCTCGGTGGCCGAGCCACCCCAGGGTGGCTCGGCATGAGCCGAGCCACTTTGAGGTGGCCGGCCACCCTTGGCCCAGGGCACAGTTTCGTTTGCCTATAAATAGGCTAGGGCGTTGTTCATTTGTGGGGTTGGATTTTGGAGGAGGCGAAGCCCTGCAGAACTGAAGACTCAGATCTTAAAAAAGATTCAATCTTTGGGGACTCAAAGACTTGCTCATCCGGATCTGGTGCTCGGCGATCGTCAACGCCAAATAAGGCAAGAGTTCGAGAGGACCGGATCTCAGATCTACGTCGTTATACTCCGTATCAAAGCTTGGTCTTTGATCCCGAGATTTGAGCGATTGTTTCCTTGGTGAAACAATTCCTCCGGCAATTATTTCCTTGGTAAAATAATACCCGTTATACTACGTAGATCCGACCGGATCTAGATCTCGCGGTGGTCCACGGATAAACCCCGGCGCAAGCAAACAACCCACGCAAGCGAGCGACCGTAAAACAGGAGCTCGCGATTTGTTCGACAAACAAGGAAACAAATTTGTAATTTTCATTTCTTTTTATTTGATTTTCGTTGTAACCGGATCTTATAAAAAGACCGGATCTTTGTAATCGATAAACTGTTACAAGAGTGTACAATGGAATCAATGATGAAAGCTACAATTTTTCCCGCGAACAGAGCTAAAAAGTTAGAAAAGCGAGAATCGACTTCAAATTCAAAATTCCAACAGACGGTAAGATAATAAATGCAGCACCGGAACCCTTACAGACATTCGACAAAGCACCGAATAGCCTGGAGGACTGAAGGAATCAAGAATGGAAACCACTCTAAATATCCCGTTGTAACCAATCAAATGAGGGGACAATCATATCCAAAGTATTCCAGACCCTTCTATAAAAGAACGAGGCTGAAATACTTTGGAGGGGGTATCTGTAGGCGTATAAAACTGCCTATAGGTCCCTTAACACAGCTCGACGACGCTGATTCGGCAAACCGACCATCGGGCGACGTATGCAGACACGATCGCTAGTCCACAACACCGGCCACCTCCAAGTGGCCCGCGTGCTCAACGGCCACCTCCAAGTGGCCCACACGCTCAACGGCCACCTCCAAGTGGCCCGCACGCTCAACGACCACCTCCAAGCGGCCCGCACGCTCAACGGCCACCACATTGACGAACAAGTCAACCACAGAACCAGATCACGGACAAAACGACGGAAGAAACCAACAACAAAAGAGACCCGGCCAAAACCGAGTCACCCGGAGGTGGCTCGGTGGCCGAGCCACCTAGGGGTGGCCGGCCACTTGTGGCCGAGCCACCTCAGCCCAGATCTGTGCCCAGGCACAGATCTGGGTGCCTATAAATAGGCCAAGGGTGTTTCATTTTCAGGGGTTGGAAATTTTGGAGAGAGGCGAAGCCCTGCAGGATTCAAAGATTAAAAAATTAAAAAGATCCAAACTTTGGGACTTCAAGGACTTGCTCATCCAGATCTGGTGCTCGGCGATCATCAACGCCAAATAAGGCATGTGTTCGAGAGGACTGGATCTTAGATCTACGCAAGCGTACTCCGGATCAAAGCTTGGTCTTTGATCCCGAGGTTTGTGCGATTTGTTCCTTGGTGAACTAATTCCCCCCGGCTATTATTTCCTTAGTGAAATAATACCCGTCGTACTGCATAGATCCGACCGGATCTAGATCTCGCGGTGGTCAACAGATTAACCCGGCGTAGGCAAACAACCCACGCAAGCGAGCGACCGAAAAACAGGAGCTCGTGATTTGTTCGGCAAAAGGAGAAAGTTGTAATCTTTTTTCATTTCTTTTATTTGATTTTTCATTGTAACCGGATCTTATAAAAAGACCGGATCTTTGTAATCGATAAACTATTACAAGAGTGTGCAATGGAATTAATGAAGAAAGACACGATTTTTCCCGCGAACAGTCGTGAAACGACGAGACAAGAACAGTGGAAAACTCCGGAGTCAAAGAGTGATAAGATAGGGACGACACAAAATCTATCAAGAAAATAGGATAAGGGCTCAAGAATAGTCTCACGGATGAAATATGATTGTAAGCGTATAAAACTGCCTATAGGTCCCTTAACACAGCTCGACGACGCCAATCGACAAACGGACCATCGGGCGATGTATCTGAACACGACCGTTAGCCCGCAAACACCGAAGCCAAACGATACGCGACGAAGCGGACTAACGAGGCTACGAAGCTGACGAATCGCACGCGAGTAATGGAATGCATCCATTCGCGTGCGGAATCAAGCCAACGGTTCGGGGAGTCAACGAATTATCCAAACAAGAGCGGACTCGGACGAATCATGATCGAATCAAGATCAGTTTCGGACTCGAACTCAGAAGCGGATCTACTGCCAAATCAGGACAACAAATCGAATCCGAACCAATCAACCACACAACGGTAAGTCACCGAACACCTGGAGGGCGGCTCACCGAGCCACCAAGGTGGCTCGGTGGCCGAGCCACCAGGTGGTGGCTCGGCCGAGCCACCTTGGTGGCTCACCGAGCCACCTTGTGGTGGCTCGGCGGCCACCACGGTGGTTCGGCCACCACCGAGCCACCATATGGTGGATCGGTGGCCGAGCCACCTATAGGTGGCTCGGCGGCCACCAAGGTGGCTCGGCCACCACCGAGCCACCAAAAGGTGGCTCGGCCACCACCGAGCCACCAAAAGGTGGCTCGGTGGCCGAGCCACCAAGGTGGCCGGCCGAGCTACCTATTGGTGGCTCGGTGGCCAAGCCACCAAGGTGGCCGGTCACCTTGTGCCCAAGGCACAGTGAGGGTAGCCTACAAATAGGCCCCCCCTTTGTTCATTTGAAGGGGTTGAAAAAATTTGAGAGAGGCGAAGCCCTGCAGCATTCGAAACTCAGATCTAAAAAAGATTGAAGCTTTAGAACCTTGAAGACTTGGACTTTCAGATCCGGTGCTCGGCGATCGTCAACGCCAAATAAGGCAAGAGTTCGAGAGTAAGTCGGATCTCAGATCTACGTAGTTATACTCCGGATCAAAGCTTGGTCTTTGATCCCGAGATTAGGGCGATTATTTCCTTGGTGAACTAATCCCCCCGGCTATTATTTCCTTGGCGAAATAATACCCGTCATACTGCGTAGATTCGACCGGATCTAGATCGCGCGGTGGTCAACAGATAAACCCCGGCGCAGGCAAACAACCCACGCAAGCGAGCGACCGAAAAACAGGAGCTCGTGATTTGTTCGGCAAAAGAAGAAAGTTGTAATCTTTTTTCATTTCTTTTATTTGATTTTTCATTGTAACCGGATCTTATAAAAAGACCGGATCTTTGTAATCGATAAACTATTACAAGAGTGTGCAATGGAATCAATGAAGAAAGACACGATTTTTCCCGCGAACAATGATATGTATCTAAATTGTCCATTATATTATCACTAGTGAGGACTCAGGACCGTGACCGGGACCGTGACTAGCATGGGCCACCACTAAAACCTGTCACGCCCCACTTCCCAAAATACACGGGAACCAGAACGTGAACAAGCCCGTGACGTATTATATCAAGGAGAATAAATAAAAATAAATATTTCTCCTCAACCTAATATGCTAAGCGTCTGGTGTTCGCGGGAAAAATAGTTGCTTTCTTCATTACTGATTCCATTGCACACTTGGTAATTGTTTATCGATTACAAAGATCCGGTCTTTTTATAAGATCCGGTTACAACAAAAATCAAATAAAAAGAAATGAAAATTACAACTTCGTTTCCTTGTTTGTCGAACGAATCGCGAGCTCCTGTTTTGCGGTCGCTCGCTTGCGTGGGTTGTTTGCCTGCGCCGGGGTTTATCCGTGGACCACCGCGAGATCTAGATCCGGTCGGATCTACGTAGTATAACGGGTACTATTTTACCAAGGAAATAATAGCCGGGAGGGATTGTTTCACCAAGAAAACAACCGCTCCAATCTCGGGACCAAAGAACCAAGCTTTGATCCGGAGTGTACCTACGTAGATCTGAAATCTGAGATCCGGTTACTCTCGAACACCTGCCTTATTTGACGTTGATGATCGCCGAGCACCAGATCTGGATAAGCAAGTCTTCCAAGTCTTAAAGTTCTGATCTTTTTTAGATCTGAGTCTCCAATTCAGCAGGGCTTCGCCTCCTCCAAAATCCAACCTCTCAAATGAACAACTTGAAGGCCTATTTATAGGCACTCAGTACTGTGCCCGTGCACAGTTCTGGGCCTAGCCACCTCAGGGTGGCTCAGCCTTAGCCGAGCCACCCTGGGGTGGCTCGGCCACCGAGCCACCTTAGGGTGGCTCGGCTTGGGCCGAGCCACCTTGGGGTGGCTCGGTTTCGGCCGAGTCCCCCCCCCGGGGTGTTTTCCGTCGTTTCTCGTGTTTCGGTTCTGTCCGTGATTCGGTTGTGGTTCTGTTGTGTGGTTGATTGATCTGGAAAAGATTCGTTGACATGATTCCAGATTAGGCAGTAACTCCCCCTCTGAGTTTGAGTCTGAAACGATCTTGATTCGATCGTGATTCATCCCAGTCTTCTCTTGGTTGTATGACTCGTTGACTCCCCGAACCGTTGGCTTGATTCCGCACGCGAATTCCGTTGATCGCGTGCAATTTGTTGACCTTGCCGCTTCGTCACTCGATGGTTCGTTGATTTGTCGTGTCGAGCTGAGCGAAGGGACCTATAGGCAATTTTATACGCCTACATCTGGAAATAAGTACAATGCGAAGTCACAGGTCTCCGATCACAATCAGCAAGAATATAATAGACAAACTCAGATAAAATAATACATATCACAAATGAATATCATCCAAGACATAATATTCGGGTCAAACATGCCCTTTTACATATCTGAACAGATGAATACTGGAGAAATGTAAAATACAATGATCAAACAGAAAAGAAATGCTACAAAAGTAAACTAAGATCATCGAACAACTAGAGGGAATAACTAAACTTTGGCTTCTTCCACTCGGTCTGCAACCTGTTGAGAATCCTCTGGCTCCTGCTGAACCTATTCTTCCTCTAAGTCTGACGTACACCAGAGAAAACAGGTGTACGTCAGGGTGCATGTCACACGGTAAGACCCCACAAAAGAAAATAGAACAAACAAAAACCAAAGCGGAAATCGATACGATAATAGAAATGACAAAAGGACATACAACTGAAAATCCAACCAAATCAACATGTGAAAACACTACTAAAACATGATAAACATAAAGCATCCAAAATCGATCAGGTAACGAGGTCATGCAGCTAACGATCAAACTAATCATCCCCGTATCAATGTCATACAACTAGATGGAATAAATACAAAAAAATCTACAACATGAGACGTAGTACATATAGCGAAATAATCCAAACAAGGAAACCCTCATGTATATACCATATGTCTCGAATTATAGATAATTAAATATTAATCCCGATCTATGTATGAAAAGAAACACAACTGGTCTACATCTCACAAGAATCCAAAAATCATCTAATTAACAACGAGGTCATGTAACTAACCATTCTATAACAGGTCGCTGGTCACATCTCACACAGAGTCAACATTTATATTACCGGATAACTGACTGTTCATAAATCCTCTACGTGCATCCAATACCGCTACACGAATCGGTCAGAGGACTACACGCAATCCGATTTCGACCTGGTCCGAACTCAAGCAGAACTCGGGTGACTACACAAATTCACTGACTAAAGTGACTACACGAATTCACTTTAGCCCAACAAACCAACCCCGGTGACTACACGAATTCACTAGCGCGAGCCTGGAAGATACATCAATAGCCTTATCCGATCACATGAACATGGACTTCCCCATCCAAACTCTTCTTGTTTGTCTAAACCAACAATCATAATCTTTATTAACTCGGGTTCACCACCTAAACTCAGTCAACACACTCACACATGTCACTAAGTCTGTTCATGACGCACGAGGTCGCTAAGTCATGAACTGCTAGGGGTTCTCAAACACAATAGCAAACAATAAGTATAACCAATCATGCGCAACGATATCATGGCATATCACATAATTAAAATGAGAATCACACATTCAAAAATAATCCTTTAAATTAATAAATTTATTTACTTCAAAATGATTTCCTTATCCAAAATAAATCTTTTATTTCTTGTTATAATTATCCAAAAATAATTCCATTTTCCAAAACAACTCCTTTTAAATAATTCTAAAAACATTCTTTTTAATATTTCCTCTTAAAAAATAATTTCTTTTCTAATTAAAATTAATCTAAAATAATTCCCTTTTCAAAATAAATTCCTTTAATTTATTTATAATTATTCTAAAAATATTCTTCTTCCAAGATAGTTTCTTTTAAATTATTATAATTATCTAAAATAATTCCGTTCTCAAAATAAATTCTTTTTAAATTAGCATAATCATCTCAAAATAATCACTTTTGCACAAAATAATTATTCCTTTAAATTACTTATCATAACATTATTATTTAATACTAATCATCAACAAACCCACGTAGATATATCACAGCATACTACATAATTATAATACTATCTATCTATACATAAAATTAAATTCACAGATCTAAAATTGAAATGATAGTTAATGAGCAAAGGGATCTTGCCTACGAGGCCATGGGGCCTGATGACGAGGCAGCGATGCTGCTGTGGATGTGGTACGACAGTCTGAAAGGGAGCAGCGGATCTGAACGACGTAGTTGTAGAGGACGGCAACGATGGTGGTTGTCATCACTGAGAGCTCAACGGGGTTCGACGAGGGCTGTTGGTGTGCAATTCTGCAATTGGATCTGCGTTGGCATATCATCGAACACGTGGTGTACGATGGAGGCGCTGGTTGGCGGTGAGCTCGATAGCGATAGAGGAGCTCGGGGAGGCACTAAAGAGCAGCGGCGGAGCTCCGGGTGGTGGTGCTGGCGGAGCAGAGGAGGTTGGCGGCGGCGTCGAGTTCGATGGAGCTTGGTGGCGGCGAGCTCGAGGTGGAGGAGCAGGGCGAGGAGCTTGGGTCAGGACTGGCCTGGGCGGTGCTGGGGATCGTCGGCGGCGACCAGGAGCTTGGGCGGCTCGTAGGAGCTGTAGGTCGAGCTTAGGGGGAAGGGCGTCAGGCGGAGCTGGGGTTTCAGAGGCGGTGGCCACGACGAGATGGGAGCGGCGTGGTGGTGCGGTGAGGAGGTTGAACGGCGGGCGGCGCTCGGGGTTGGACTGAGGCGGCGAGCTGAAGAGAGATGGGGGCGGAGGAGGCGAGCTGCGGTTGAAAGAGGGGGAGCTGACCGCGAGGAGAAGGCGGCGCGGCTGCGGGTTCGGTGCGGCCGAGGGTGGGGCGGTGGTCGGCGGAGCTGCGGCGAGGTGAGCTCGGAGCGGCGTTCGAGCTGGCACTGGCGGAGCTTGCTGGTAGCGTCGGGTGAAGAGGAGAGCGATGGTGATGATGGAGAGAGAGAGAGAGAGAGAGAGAGAGAGAGAGAGAGAGAGAGAGAGAGAGAGAGAGAGAACGTGAGAGAAGAGTGAGAGAGAGAGAGAAAGAGAGAGAGATGAGTGTACGAGAGAGAGATGAAGAATGAGATGACAGTGAGAGAGAGAGTAAGAGCTAAGTGAAGCTTTTGGAGGAATGGAGGAGAGAGAGAGAGAGAAGAGTGAGCTGTGAGAGTGAGAGAGAGAGCACGAGAGATTAAAAAAAAGAGGGGGAAACACGAGGCAGGGTATTTGCGTGAAAGGGGGAGGGAATTGGGGAAGTGGGGTAGGGGAGAGAGAGGATGAATTATTGGAGAGAGAGTGACAGAGTGGAGTAGGATTAGACTGAAAGAGGTATAACAATGTATACAATGCCTGCTACAGGTATATGTAGCAGCTAAATATTAATAATAATACAAGATAATTAATAATACAAATAATAATAATAACAATAATGAATAACCAAACATTAATTTAAAAGTCTTTATCGTAACAATTAAATTTATAATTAGCAAAATCATTAAAATAATTATAAAAACAATGGCAAAATCATTAAAATAATTATAAAAACAAACTTTTAAATTATAGAAAATTCTAGAAATTTAGGGAAATACAAATACTCTTTTTTTAAAAAAAATAAAATTTTATTATTTAAATGCCAGAAAAATTATTTAAACCAGTATTAAAAATTTACGGTCATTACAGGTTCCGATACTTTTGCCCAATATTTCGAGCATTTTCGTCCTTCTGATGATAATTTCCCAGAATACTGAAATGTTGTTTTAGTTTATGTTCAATGTTCTATTTTTATTTAATTTTAATGTATTACAATTAGTGTTAATTTTTATGTCCTAATGTTTATGTTGTATTTTTTTTATCTAAATGGTGTAGTTTTTCTTATTTCTTCATTTGGTTCTAGTATTATGAAATTTTAAGTGTTTGGATTAAATTATCTATTTTTCCCATTGTTAAATTTTATTTTAATAATTATTTTATACTCTAATTTCATTATAATAGTTAATATAAAATAATATATATTATTAATAGATGGAGAAATAACAAAAGCAAAAAAAATGGTTGCGCCAATGCCACAGTGTTGCGCCATTCCAGACGCAACACTATAGCATCACGCTATTTTAGCAGGAGATTTGACGGTCCGTTGGAGTGGAAAAAAACACGCCAACTCGCTGTTTTGGCGCTCCGCTGGAGAGGCCCTTTAGCTTTGGCTAAGTTCAGCAACCTCCCTGTTGTATATTTGGTAATGCAAAATGGGTACAAATATCTGCAAGTTATCCGTATAGATCAGAAGATAGATATAGATACCAAACTTCTATGTTCGGTATATTACAGATATGAATATAAATATATAAGTAAAATATTTGGTTGCATATCTCAATATTTAATGATAGTTGAAACATTTTGACCTTTGGATTAATAGATTTGAGCTCAACTTGAACAATTAGAATCTAATTTGAACTTTTCAAATATATCAAACATTTGACGAATTCTGATGTAATAAATTTATTATACTTAAAGTATATTTATTAAAATAAATACACATATAATTTTCAGACTTATTTGTCTTTCTTATATTCGCTTTACATCTTTATATATGTTTGTGTATCTGCTCTATACACTTAATTGTTCGATTGTCTATGATATTAATTAAAACTTTTACCTACTAAATCTTATCCGTGGAAATCATCACAGGAAGCCATGTTTCCAGTTAGTTACTCGTTCCCGTGAAGGAGAGGCTATGCCTACCTATCTTCTACCTCTGACTCCTCAATTTGTTTGTGCGATCTTGCTCCTTACGATGGAGACCTTGCACTGGGAGAGAAGCGAGGAGGTAAAATGATAGTCACATTTTCATTACATTTTTGTATCTTCACTATATATTTAGTTCAAATAAAAATATCACTAATAAACATGTTTTATCTTAATTTGCAAATTAACAAAGAAGTAGGAATAAAAGCTCAAAAAGAACTCAAATTTCCTCATTTTTTAACATTTTATTAAAAGTCTGGGTTCAAGCCAAGCAATCTACAGAAGCTGAAAAAACAATGATTCAATATGAAAAGAAATCAAGTCAAAATCATGTTCAAGATGATTAGACACAAAGAAACGGCGATATCTTTCAATTTGGCATATGAATTGAAAATCGCTTATCTCAATGAGATGGAGCTGACTACATTTTCAGAATTTTAAAATTTCAATTGGTTGGTCAACCGATTAGCCAATCGATTGATCGACCAATTGGTTCGTAACAAACTTGTTTTATAGCTAAAAATAAATCCTTTGAGCATAAGTAAAATCCAATGGTACTTGTACTTGTTGTAGGATATAAATAGGGGTAGAGAGTGAGGGGTTTGTGCCAGAAAAGTTTTGTAAAAATTCTATTTGGAGAGGAGGATTATTATTAATTGAGAATGTCTTCTAAAAATTATAACTTTATCGTAATTAATAAAAGAATCTTTTTCACATCTTTGTATTTTTTTTCTCTTTATTTGATGATAAAGATGAAGATAAAGATAAAAGTTTCCTTTCAAGAGGCTAGAACCCTCTTGTAATGTAAAATTTTCCTTTTATCTTTTATATTCTTGTAATTTTTTTTCTTATTTTAGATATTCAAGGGGCTAGAATCCTTTTATTTTGGATTAATTTTGCTGTATTGTAGAGTAAATTTACTTCATGTATTTATTTTTGCATTATTTTCTTGAATTTTTATTTCGTAGTATAGATTTATATTCTTGCATAGTTTAGATTTCCTTTTATGTTCTTTTCTCTTTGTTGATAGTTTAGATCTTTAATCTTTGTTCTTATTTTCCTCTTAGGAATTAGTTTTTATTTTCAATTTCTTTATTTTATTCTCTCTAGTATAGATTTTATTTCTTTGTTTTTATTTCCTAAGATGTGGAGAAATAATTCTTGTAGGAATTCTAGAATTATATAAAACTAGTTTTATTTCTTTTATAATTTGTGAATTATTCTCATGTGCTTAAAATGATCATGTTTAGGTTAATTAACTAGAGAACTAATTGGTAGAAGAAAATTTTGATAATCTATGCTCATCTTGAGTGGTTTGATAGGTTATGCTTATCAATTTTATAACTACTATCCAGTAATTAGATTCTTTTCATGAATATAAATTTTATTTGGATGATAATTTAATAGGTTATGCTTTCCTTAAGTAGTTTGATAAGTAAAATATGATAAAAGGATAATAGTTCATAATTTCTAAGTGAAATTAACTAATGGATAAACTAGATTTCTCATATTTCAAATTGAATCCTCCGTCTTTTACTTTCTTGATTTTTCTCTTTATTCTCGATTTGTTATTTATTGCTTGCTTTTATTTTCCTCTATTCTTCATCTTTCTTTCTCCCCTCTTAATCTATTTTTATTTTATTAATAGTCACAACCACTCTCTTTATCTCTCCACAACCACTTTTATCACTCCTGATTATCACACACAACTTAAGAACCAATTTTAATTTTCTCTTACTACACCTTCCTCCTGGGATCGATATTTTTCTATATTATAACTTGATAGTTGTGCGCTTGCAGCTTTGGTTATTATTTAAACCCCTATTAAGTTTTTAGCGCCATTGTCGAGGAAGGTGATTGTAATTAGAACTTTTCTATTTTGGTTCTTTAATTTGTGAGTTTTTCTTGTGAAGAAGCCACTTTGAAGATTGAAGATCAAGAATTGAAGATTGAAGGTTGAAGATTTGCTTATAGTAACTCATTTTTCTAGTATTTTCAATTCTACCATTTTTAATTAGTTTCTCACAATTAGAGACAATTAGGATCTAAATTTTTTTAATTTTATCAATCTTAATAAAATTCATCATCCACTTGGACATTTACTAACAAGATAATAAACACATATAAGAACTCTCTTTCTTACATTTGTTTTATTGTTAACCATAATTAAAAACAAAATGATTTTATTTTTCATCCTTCTGTAGTTGCTTTTAATTCCTAGGATTGCATTGCATATAATAGTAGGAATTTACCAAAGTGATTTGAGCATTTGTTTTGACACTCACATAAAAATATTCTTAAGGGCAATACCCCTAATAAAGATAAGGCGAGGGATGTCATCACCCTTTCCTTAACTCACAAATTACTAATTCCTTACTACACAAATTCAAGCCTTTTAAAACTTATTATATGTTGATCCCTAAGGGATCGAGCTCATTAAGGAATAAGAAATCATTAAATGAACCGGTTTAAGTTTATTTGAATCTGTTGGGTCTAAGGCAATGTTTAGGGGTTGCATAAAGTGCTCCGCAAGGAACTAGGTACTTAATTAAACTTTAGTCTCCTTCTAGTACTATCTTTCATTGACTAACTGAGAGAGTAAGTTTTAACATTTTTACCAAAGGAGTTTTTAGTTAGAAGCTGATCAAGTTGTGAGTCTATGTTTAACCATATAATTTAAAGTGATTGACACAAAGTGATTAATTTTTATTTGTATTAGTTAGATTTTTTTCCTTCTCCTTCTTCTCATTATATTTTATAACTTTTAGTTTTTTTCTCAAAAAAAACCTAACTTTTGTTTTTCTTAGAATTTTTTAAGTTAAAAAATAAAAATAAAAAATTATTTCGATGCATGCAAATTTGGGTCAGGGATAAGACCAATCATTCAATTCGTGTTGAACCATTTTTTGAGACCAATGAAATGTCTAATCCATCTGTTCTTCGAGATATGTGTTACCCAACTAGAAATGTAATCCCATCTTGCGTTAAGCTACTCGATGTCAATGGAACTAATTTTGAGTTTAGAACATATTTATAAACATACTTCCAAAATTCTTAGAAAATAAAACAGAAGACGCTTGCATTGTTATCTTCTTGTTTGAGGAAGTTTATCATATGATAAAATTAGAGAACTATCTGAGGATGCGAATAAGCATAGATTTATTCTTTTTGCTCTTAAGGAAAAAAACTAATAAATGACAATCTAGCTTACCCACAAATTCTATCTCAACTTAGGATGAATTTGTTATTGTTTTTCTAAAAAAATTTCCCTATCCACAAAATATAAGCTTAGAAATCACATTCAGAATTTTAAGATAGTCCCAACAGAGCCATTCTGAAAGTATTTTGATAAATTTAAGGATCTTCTTATCCTGTGTCATCACCATGGTTTAGAAAAGTGGCGATTGTGCCAAAACATCTGTGGATTATTCTTTAAAAATTTTCTTAGAATCAATGTGTTAACGAGATTTCATGAAAAAAATACCGATGAAGCTTGGAAATTTTTAAAGAGTTTATCTTAGAAAACCATGTAGTGAGAACATTGTGATGAAAGAATTTCATCAGTTCCCTAGCCTAAATTTACTGGTCTTTCCTCAGAAACAAACATTAGCCTCTTAAGCAAAAATAGCTACAATCCTGCGTAGGTTCGAAGTATTAGAAATCAAAGAATGAGCTCCAGCTCAAATCAATTAAAATTTTGCGTTAGGTTATCACAATTGTCTTTCTCCAACTAATGTTTCAGAAGAATGTCCCCTCTTAGAAAACAATCAACCACTAGGTTAGGTAAACACTACATTCCAATATCTCATGAATGATCAATTTTCTCCAACCTACGATCTAGGTTGGATAAATCACCTAAATTTTGTTTGGAATTAGGGAAGCTACTCCAAACATAAAACTTTACTCCCACTTCAATCTAATAATTTTCTAGAGGAAACACGGTTTCTTTCAGTTCTCAAAATAATTTCTAACTACCAAATCTGTCATATCTAACAACCAAAATAATTTCCAACAACAAAATCAGTCTCCTCACCATCAATCTGTAAATCATATTCTTCCAAGTTCTGATCATGATAAACATCTCAGTATTTTAGAAAAGGGTTTGGAGACCATGATTAAAATCTCTACATAGTCCACCAACTTGTTGACTCAAATATTCAGTACTTTTAATTCCTTTATGCAATCAACTGAACTAATGCTCAATTCAAACACCTAAGCCATAGCTAGATTAGAGATCCAACTTGGTCAACTGGCTAATGCTATGAGTGAGAGAGAGAAAAGAAAATTTTTGAGTCAACATGTGACCAACCCTAAGGACACGGGATCAAGTTCAACCTACCAAGCTCAAGTGAATGCAATCCATTCACTACGATCAAGAAAATAGGTCAGTAATCAAGTTAGCATTCCTCCAAGTGAAACTCTTGAACCTGAATAATACCCCTTCCTATGACCAAGAGCCTGAACCCAAACCTGAGCCCAATTTTAATAGGTTTAAACCAGTTGCTTCCTTCCCAGATAAACTCAAGCTTAGGAAAAACTCCCCTCAGGTGGAGAAGATCCTAGAAACTTTTAATCAGGTTAAGGTCAACATTCCTCTCATAGATGTAATTGAACAAATCCCTTCTTATACAAAATTTTTAAAAGATATTTGCAATAAAAAGAGAGCAATAAATGTTCCGAATTAGGTCTTCATTGCTGTCAATATCAGTGATATACTCTCAAAAGCCTATACCTTTGAAATATAAGGATCCAGGTTGTCCTACTATCTCATGTATTATTGAAAATAATTTTATTGATAAGGCACTTTTAGACTTAGAGGCTAATGTCAATTTACTTATTCGGTTTACCAGCAACTAGGTGTAGGAGAACTCAAACTAACTAGACGTTCTTTACAGTTGGCTGATAGATCTGTTAAAGTCCCCATGTGTGAGATAGATGATGTTCTGATTAAGGTTTGAGATTTTATTTTATTTTTTGTGGATTTCATAGTCTTGGAAATACAGGCCGTTTCTAATCCCAAAAGTCAGATACTAGTTATTTTAGGAAGACCGTTCTTAGTCACTTCTAATATTGTAATTAATTGTAGAACTGGCCAAATGAAACTATCCTTTAGGAATATGATTGTTGATCTCAATGTTTTTAATCCAAGGAATCAGCCAACAAATTAACCTCTAGAAATAAATTACATCCAAGAAAATTCAATTGAAGAGATAGAATATTTTTTATTATAGATTTGATATTTAGGATATTAAAAATATAATTTTTTACACCAAAAATTTATTTTTTAATAAAAACAAAATTTTTAATAATAAAATTCTAATTTATATTTTAAGAACCAATATCACCATCAAGAAACTAGATCTAATATATACAAAATACCAGATATGTAGAAAAAAATAAATCTAACCCTAAAATAAAATAAAAAAATGCGAGCTACCCTAATCTCGCTTTAATACCAATGTAAACTATTGAAGATAATATATGATAAGTGAAGTCTCTTATTTAGTGATTACTTATCTAAGATCTACAAAAGAATTGCCATGCACCTTTTCTTGAACTTCGAATAGAAGACAACCACATAGTTGATATGGTAAGAAGCCCTTGCATATCATTTTGCGACAACCACGTAAGACACAAAATTGTTGAAGGAAGAAGATGACGGTTGTTACTTTTCTATCTCACGCTTTATTTTGTACATAAGTCTCTGTGTGTGTGCGTGTGTGTGTGTGTGTATGTGTATATATATAT
>BQKN01049562.1:0-17681 GCA_022839385.1 Asparagus kiusianus | reverse complement strand
TAAAATAGATAATGAGGGTATAAAATTGTAATAAAATGTGATTATCAGGGACCGAACCTCGTAAACATATCTTGTGTTTGTGTTTGCTTAGCGTATATTTCTTTTGTGCTTATCGTTCTTATTGTTCATATCTATCTCTTGCAAGAACATATTGATCAACATAATTTTTAATTAGCAACTAATTAGGATTAGATTAGCATAAGACCCTAATCACCCCCCTCTAGGGTCTAACATATATAGACTTAATAAAATATGTATATGATTATTGTTAAGTCCAAAAACTAAGAATACAATATTTTCACAAAATTGCATATTCTATGCAATATATATAAAACATAATAATAAATATGAAACATGTGATTTAATATTTATAAACATGAAAACCAAAACTTGCATGTATATATATATATATATATATACGAAGAAATCAATAAATGTGTGTGTATAGATAATTGAGCTTAGAGTACTTAACACACATAATATAAACTCCTAAACTAAATTACCCAAGCTTGATTGGTCTTCAATATGCTTGACTTAGTAATCTCGCGGATGAAGCTTGAACTTGATCTTTAACTTTGAATTGCAAGGCTTCAACCCGACATTCTGCCAACCTCCATTGGATATGATCGTTATGGCGCAATCCATCCATCCTCCAACTCGTTGTTTGCCTAGAATAAATACGAAAACACAAACACTAGACAAACAACATTAGAAATAAATTATTTGTTAAACATCATCAAAACAAGAAGGCCAACACATTATCCAATTGGCCAGATTACATGTACATGGCGCGTAGAACGGTCTGGTGGAAGACGACGGATTAGCATCTAAGGTTTATGACCAGTTGATGGATGTGGATGACTTGGGTTTTGATGGAGGAGGGATTTGTGCCAGATTTTAGGGCACGAAAAAGTGTGACAAATTTTCAAAACCGACCCATTTAGACTTTTATTCCTAAAAAACATCCACATTCAAGAAAAATTACAAAAACCGACATGGTTTCAGCCTCAGCGCTGAAACCAGGTTGGTTTTTGAAATTTTTTTAGACCCGTGAAGTTTAGTAGATCTGCTAAACATCACGGGAGTTCAACTCTCGTGAAGTTTTATAGTTCTAAATAAAAATTTAAACTATAAAACTTCAAGGGAGTTGAACTCCCGTACAGTTTAGCAGATCTACTAAACTTCACGGGAATTCAACTCCTGTGAAGTTTTGAATTTTTTTTAAAAACGATTTGGTTTTAGCGCTGAGGCTGAAACCAGGTCGGTTATTGCAATTTTGTTTGAATGAGGTCGTTTTTTGGGATTAAGTTCATAAATGGGTCGGTTTTGAAAATTTGTCCCAAAGAAGTGTGTAGCTATTGATAGATGCTATCCTTAATTTTTTGAAAAGTTAGATGCTGTCTTTTTGAAATCAAAGTAGTTGATGGATATGTGTAAGTTTTCATAGATAATCAATCCTATCTACAATATCCTAGATTCCATTATTTAAAATAAGCACAAATTTTAAAAGAGCCCTATTTGCAAACTTATTCCTCAAAAAGGACCCCTTTCAACTTTATTTGTCAAAACCGACCTGGTTTTTGGCCCAGGGCTGAAACCAGGTCGGTTTTGGCGAAAAAAGTTCCCAAACTTCCCATGAAGTTTAGCAGCTATTTTGTTAAGATGTTAAACTTCACGGGACTCAAAGTCCTGTAAAGTTTAAAAGTTCAAAAAACTTCACGGGACTTGAAGTCCCGTGAAGTTTCAAAGGTAAAAAAAACTTCACGGGACTTGAAGTCCCGTGAAGTTTGTTTTAATGCTGAAACTTCATGGGACTTGAAGTCCCGTGAAGTTTCAGGCTCATTTTCAAGAGAAGAGTGACTCTGGAAAATGAGAACTGTAACTCCACGGGACTTGAAGTCTCGTGGAGTTTTCGCTCTACCTATATAAGGTAGAAGCGATCTCGACTCATAACCCTAGCCCCTCTCCTCCTCTTGAACCTGACCCCCTCACCCCTAGCCCTCACCCTTGCCCTCACCCCCTCACCCCTCGCCCTCACCCCCTTACCCCCTCCCCTCACCGGTGTCGCCACCGACCCCGTCGTCGGCCCTTCCGCCGGCCCCCACTGCCATCGTCACCATCGGAGTTCACCGAAATTAGGGCATCGTCAATATTAAGGTAAAATCTTTAAAATTTTTAATTTAAATTTTTTGTATATTCTCACAATTTCTTGGTGATTACTTGTGAAAAATTAGATTTTTAAATAAATTTGTAATTATTTATGAAAATTGTGAAGAAAAATTAAATAATATTGTGTATGATGTTAGAGGGGAAATTATCAAAATTTGTAACCGTGAAGTTAACAAAATGTTAAGTTTATGGGTTTCTAATATCGATCTAAGAGATTTAATAGTTAAAATTATGGGTTTCTAATATTGATATTGATTTTTTTATTCTTCAGAGGTAACGATGAACGATCAAATCATAATTATTTGTTCATATGACGAGAAGATTAACTATCTCTAAAATAATATGCACATTTATAAAGGAGGTGTCACGAAGCCGTTGTTTATATCAAAATCGTTTACTTTCGATGAATTGGTTAATGACTTACACAAACTTATATTAACCAACTCACGTGAGTATCACCTCAATATTATTTGCTCTGATCTACAGAGTGGTGCGAGGATTTCATAATATGAATTCGTCGCAAATTGGCATTCAACTTACAGCTATCAACAAATGTACAAAGAGTGTTTTCGTCCATCATATGATAGTCGACATTGGACAAAAGACGGGCCACGGATATTACCTGCTTTGTATAAAAGATCGGTTGGTCTCCCTCGTTCCGTATGAATTAGAAATTCTGTGGATGACGGTCGAGAAAGAATTAGGAGGAAAAATAATTGTAGTAGATGCGATCAACCGGGCCACAACAAAAGCAATTGTCTAGCTAGGATTAGACGTTGATTTTTAATGTTAATGTTTGTTCACATGTGATATTCGTATTTGTAATATGTAGCGTTTTATACTATGTTTGGGATATAATTTTATTGTTTGATTTCTAATTAATCCTTGTTCACATTGCATATTCGTTTGTTATAATATGTTAATCTCAGCTATATCTATTATGGATCTGGGATCGATACATGGTGACATTTTGTACCTCCAGGCGAGTTATTGTTCAGATCTTATTTGCTCGGGACAGGTAAAATGTTTTTTGTATATATAAAAAATTCTTTATTTTTTGCACTAAATTTAATTTTTTCAATATACTTAATCAATTTTATTTAATGTGCAGCCTGTACCAGACATTACCATGGTCGATCATTCACAGAGTCATTCAGCTTGGGTCATTGAGGATGAGAGAGTACTAGAGTTGATAGTTCAAACCGGATTTCGGGAGTGTTCGGCAGTGCGATATATTAGGCTTGATTGGCCGCTTATCAGTGCACTTATTGAGAGGTGGAGGCCAGAGTCCAACACCTTTCACATGCATATATGGGAGTATACTATCACATTACAAGACGTAACCGTCATACTTGGGTTCCGCATCGATGACCCGACAGTTATGGACACTGATGATCATAATTGAGCTGAAGTATGTGCTAGGCTTCTTGGTCAGGTTCCCGACTTGAGGAGTGGTGCGATGAAGCTATCGTGGCTTCGTACGACAATTCAGGGAGATATACCAGCTGATGCTTCCATTGAGACGCTTCAGTAACATCCTCGTGCGTATATATTGCACATGATAGGGTGCATGCTATTTCCTAATGCGAGTAAGACTCTTGTACATGCACGATGGCTACCACTGCTAGAGGATTTTGGTGTATGCGGCGCACTATCATGGGGCAATGTGGTGTTGGCATACTTATATAGAGAATTAGGTAGAGTATCCTTGATGCAGAATAAAAAATTCAATGGATGCTATACATTGATACAGATTTGATCATGGGAGCCCATTCATATTGGACGACCTCTTTATAGAGTACAACTCTTTCTTGAGTATTCCTTCATAAAAATACTCTTTGTTGAGTATAAGAACATCTATAATTGAGTTTTTAATTAAGTTCAAAACTACGCCCTCACAGTGAGAGGTTTTTGGTCTTTAGAATTGTTGAACAAATCATTATTTTTTTAATGGATTTTTTTTGAGCAAATCATGGGTTTTGTCGCCCTAGAATATGTTAATGAGGCCAAAGATTTGTTTAAAAAAAATTAAGGCGACATACTTTAATTGGTGGATGTTTGTATGTAATATAGGAGATTCATCGTTTGAATTGCATAATTTGTTAGATTTCAATTTTTCATTGTACGAAATGTATTTCTCTGCAAATGTTAAAAGATCTATACTTTTTGAGTTACAATCCTCTAATTTGATGACGTAATGCTAGCTTTTAGCATTTTTAATTAATAATCCACGCTTCAAAAAGCTCCTTCTATCTATCTCCTCAATCTCTCATCATCTTGCGAGAAAAACACACTCACACAAGAGAGAGACAAAATTTTCTGTTAACTCATAAGAAACATAGAAACAAATGAACTACTTTATTAATGAAAGTAGTAAGGACAAGAAAGTGCAGGATGAGCAGTAAATCCTAATCAACAATTCTAACTCAGCAAGATTTTTTTAAAATAAAAGACACCTAAAGTAACCGCCTCCTCTGACACACCTAAAGTAACCGCCTCCTCTGACACACGATCTATATTACATATTTTTGAAATTTAAAAAAAAAATCCCATGATTCTATCCAACCAAAAAAAAAAAAAAAAAAAAGAAACCACGTAGCTCATGATTCTATACATAAAAAAACCCACCTAACCCTCCACGATCCTTAAAAAACCATTTCATATCTCTTTATAACCGCCCAACCCCCTACGCCCCCACCCCACCCCACCCCCCACCCCACCCCGCAAACAAAATCTATCTTTCTCTTCTCCTTTTCTTAACCACACCCTTTGCTACAGCTAAGGCTCTAAAACAGATGCGTTCAATCCTAACCCTAAAGTTCTCGACGAAAACTCTCTCTCAATAATTCAAGGATAAATTTTAATAATTATCTTTTGTGGTTAAGAAAATGTTAGATGATTGGCTAAATTCAATGGAAGGATCAAGTTTTGGAAAGACCTAGACAGAGAAAAAATTTGCGCAAACAGTTAAACACTCCCACTCTATTCTCTTAGGGCATCTCCAATAGCTTCTCTAAAATTTTCTCCAAAATGGGGAAGCAAAACTCATATTCTCCAAATTATTTTTACACCAACTCCAACAGCTTCCCCATTTTGAAGAATCCATTTTTTTCTCTAAAAATTTGGAGAATGCTGCAGATTTGGGGAAGCTTCCCCATTTTTTCTCCTTCATCCCTATTTTGAGGAATGAGATGGGGAATCTGTTGGACCAAAAACCTAACTAAATTCTCCAAAAATGGGAAATGAGGAAGCTGTTGGAGATGCTCTTAAAGCTCCAATTTTTCTCACATGGGCATACATCTGTCTCTCTTTTTGCCCATTTCTTCATATTTTAATCGAATTATTTCATTGAAAGATATATTGATGGAGCTTGAATGCCAATGCATCAAACTATGCAACTTAGATAGGTATGATTAATTTTTAATTTTGAATTTTTTATTGAATTCGGCAAGTTTTGTTAATCACTCAAATTCATCTTATTTTAGGTCAGATTTTAGATTGCATGGTTATTTATTTTTATTTTTATTTGTTTTCCTTTTTACATTTGATCACTCAAATTCATCTTATTTTGTGAATTTGACCAGCTTTCTTGCCACCTGCTTCAGTTGCAATTTCTTCGTTAACTTAGATCTTTGTGTTTTTCTTAGTATTGCATGGATAGAGAAAAAACATGTTTATTTAGGTTAAAAATCTTTCATTTTCTTTTTAATTGTTGGTGCATTTTCCAAATTGATGCCTATGTTTATAGGTAAGGAAATTTGCATTTCTTTTTTAAATACAATTTTAATTTTGTGCTTTTTTCCCATTTTGCAGGGACTAGGAAATATGTTTATTGAGGTAAGGAAATTTGAATAAAGTGATGTTGAAACAGAGATTACAACCTATTTTTTAAATTTATATATAGTGTAACTTATCAATTGAGGTTATAGCCATGAAGAGACTCCATCTCCTCCTACATAGCTACCTGTCACGAATCAGCCTTCGAACTCTGCTCGACCTCTCTAAAAGTAGTAGGTATCATCTCATCGATACTCTCCACCGGAAGTGCATACGCAACTGTGTCGATATACCATGCTAGCACCCGTATGTCTCTCCTCTGTCTCCGAACCACTATAGAATCATGAACCTAAGCTGTTGGTCTATGATCCTGCACATCAGTACCGTATCCTCTATGTCATCGTCATGCTTGTTTGAGTGGGAAATCGATTTCTTCATTGTATAACTTATTACAACTTCAGTTATTACAACAAGTTCAAAAAAGATCGGTCTTTTTATAAGACCTTTACACAATGAAATTAAAATTACAATCTCCTTCAAACAAACACAACGGGTGTTTATCGCCCGCTGCTTGCGTTGGGATCTTGGCCTGTGATGGGGATGTTGATATTCATGGACTAGAAAACAATCAAATCAGATCCGGAGATTCGTTGATTCGCAAAGGAATCAAGAAGCCGAAGTGATTATCTCAGCAACAGCGAGATAACCACTCTTCTCGAGATCACCACAACGGGGTGATCTCAAGGAAAAGAACCGGGCTGCAGATCTATCGAACTCTCCTTCTTTATGTCGAAGAATTCGCAGAAGTGTAATACCCTAACCCTTGAGAGGTGATGTGATTAGTATTGATAGATTTGATTGGAATACTCATACCACAAAGATGCATCTTCTTTTCGGGAACCCAACTCCTAGAAACTCCAAAGTTAAACGTGCTTGGCCTGGAGAAATTCTAGGATGGATGACCCCCTGGAAAGTTTTCCAGGGAACGCGTGAGTGAGGACAAAACATACTGAAAAGACATGTGGTGGTTTGTGAGGCCAGTCCATCAGATCTAATAGCGTACCGACTCCGGGACTCCGGGGCGGGGCGTTACAAATGATATCAGAGCAAAGCCAACCGGAATTATGAGAGCTAAGTGCTATGCGGCGCAAAGTGCTATGTCGAGAAGGCGGGAGCCACCACTTGAGGTCGTAGGAGCCACATCTAGAATCTCACACGGATGGTACGACCTTGGATGATATGATTTGGCGTAACGAGGACGTTGCGAGTTTAAGTGGGGGAGTTTGTAATACCCCAACCCTTGAGAGGGTGATGTGATTAGTATTGATAGATTTGATTGAAATACTCATGCCACCAAGATGCATCTTCTTTTCGGGAACACAACTCTTAGAAACTCCAAAGTTAAGCGTGCTTGGCCTGGAGAAATTCTAGGATGGGTCACCCCCCAGGAAGTTTTCCAGGGAGCACGTGAGTGAGGACAAAACGTACTGAAAAGATATGTGGTGGTTTGTGAGGCCAGTCCATCAGATCTAATAGCGTACCGACTCCAGGATTCCGAGGTAGGGCATTACAAGAAGTCTCCTCCTCCTCTCTGAAATTCATGCTCCTTCAGTCTTCAGTTCGGTAGGGCTTCGTCAACTCTCGAGAATTCCAGATCTGAAAAATAAAGGCCCTAGGGCTGTATTTATAGGTTTCGGGATCTCTGTTTCGGATAAGAACGACTGATTCCCTCTTATACTTAGTTATAACCACTTAACCATGTTCTTAGATGATATCAGACCAGTTAGAAAAAATCCAGTTGGTTAGCATCGAAAAAACGACTTCAAAACTGCCAAATCTGATTTTTTTGGGTTGTAGACACCCGCGGGTGTCTCGGCGCGGCTGAGATACTTGTGAGTGTCTCGGCCAATCCGAGACACTTGTGGGTGTCTCGGCCAAGCCGTGACACTCATGGGTGTCTCGTCTTGGTCGAGACACCATTGGGTGTCTTGGTTTGGCTCAGGGCTTGGTCTCGCGCGCTCCGTCCGTTTTCATCGTATTTTTATCATCTGAACTTGGAATCACGCGATCCAGAATGTGTCGGAAAGCCGACGAGGAGATCTACAATATCTCATGATTGAATCATGTGTGGAGTAAATGGGAAACGAGAGGCACTTTGTCTTTCGTAAGTGACGTGCAGCTCTCGGTTCATTCGTGTTTCGGTTATTCCGAAATTCCGTTGCTTCGCATGGTCTGTTGACTCACTTCAGTTGTCATCATCAAATGAGATTCTGTGACTCGAATAGTAACGTTCATCATCTCCTCTCTATCTCAAGCCGCGTGCGGGGACCTATAAGTAATTTTTAACACCTACAGATACCCCTTCCAAAGTGTTTCAGTCTCGTTTCTTTTATAGATGAGCCTGAAATACTTTGAATATGATCGGTCCAACCTTCAGTCGGTGTAAAAGGACCTGTAGTTAGCTTTGATTCTTGACTCCTTCGATTTTCAATCTATTCGATATTTTGACGAATAGTTAAAGTTCTCCCGGCGCTGCATTTATCGTCTGGCCATCGTCGAAATCTTGAATCAAAACTGGTGAATTGATTTTGGCTCGTATCGTCGAGTTGACTTTGAACTGACCATCTCCATCATGATATATTGACTTGCGTTGACTTTCATCGTAACGTGTTGACTGGCGTTGACCTAGGATTACGCGTTGATCGGCGTTGACCTAGGGTTTCGGATCGCCTGACATTGACTTTTCATTACAACGCATTGATTGGTGTTGACCTAGGGTTACGCGTTGACCGGCGTTAACCAAGGGTTTCGGATCACCCGACTTTGACTTTTTGTTACAACACATTGACTGGCGTTGACATAGGGTTACACGTTGACCGCTGTTGACCTAGGGTTACGATTGACCGGTGTTGACCTAGGGTTACGCATTGACTGGTGTTAACCTAGGGTTTCAGATCATCTGACGTTGACTTTTTATTATAACGTGTTGACTGGCGTTGACCTAAGGTTATGCGTTGATCGGCGTTGACCTAGGATTTCGGATCGCCCGATATTGACTTTTTCACCATAACACGTTGACTGGCGTTGACCTAGGGTTACGTGTTGATCGGTATTAACCAATGGTTTCAGATCAACCAACGTTGACTTTTCATTGCAAGGTGTTGTCTGGCGTTGACCTAGGGTTACGCGTTGATCGGCGTTGACCTAGGGTTTCGGATCGCTCACCGTTAACACAGTTTATACTCGTACGTTTGCTGAAGTATACACAGTTTAAGCTCTTAAGGTATTGGAGCATGGCGGTTCCAGCAGTTGGGGCTGCAGGACCAACTGTTAAAGCTGATTTGTCTGCATATATGGATCTTATCCCAAAGTTGTTGGATGCTAGAGTCACGAGACCAACTAATAGGGCTAATGTGTCAATGGCTCTCACATTCATAGGATTTTTGGCAAACCCTCAGCCATCAACGGGTTTGATGAGCCTTTACCAACTACCGTTTGAGTCAGGTTAGCATGCGAATTATTTAAGTCCGTTCCGCATGTGACGTTGTGCTAAAAGAGTTAACTCTTTTAGTGCTACGATATTGAATATGTAGACTTTGTCTTCCCCACAGGAATAGACTATCCGACGGCATGTATCAGATGCAGACTTAGGATTTTTGGCAAATCCTCAGCCATTAACGGATTTGACGTGCCTTTACCGATTACCATTTGAATCGGGCTTGCATGCGGATTGTTTAAGTCCGTTCCGTATGTAACGTTGTGTGCTAAAAGAGTTAACTCTTTTAGTACTACGATATTGAATGCGTAGACTTCGTCTTTCTCACGAGAATAGACTACCCGGCAACGCGTGTTAGGCGTTGACTTATCCCTTCTTAGGATTCGGGATAAAATTCCCAGACTCGGATTCTAGCGTCTTTTTAACTCGGCGAAAGACTAAACCGACAACGCGTGTTAGGCGTTGACTTATCTCTATTTAGGAGTCGAGATAAAGTTCCCCGTGCGTGTAAGGCATGGATTATGATGTTATTAATAACAACCTACCATAATGTCGAACATGTGGACTTTTGTCCTTTTTTACGATTAAGGGCTAACCGGCAACGCGTGTTAGGCGCTGACTTATCCCTACTTAGGCTTCGGGATAAAATTCCCCAGATTTGGATTATGGTGTCTTCTTTAATCAGTGAAAGACTAAACCAGCAACGCGTGTTAGGCGTTAGCTTATCCCTACTTAGGATTCGGGATAAAATTCTCCACACATGTAAGGCAAGAATTACGGTGTTATTAATAACAACATGTCATAATGTGGAATATGTGGGCTTTTGTTCTTTTTACGGTCAAGAAATAACCGGCAACGCGTGTTTGGCACTAACTTATCCATACTTAGGCTTCGGAATAAAATTCCCCAGATTTGGATTCTGGTGTCTTCTTCAATCGGTGAAAGACTAAACCAGCAACGCGTGTTAGGCGTTGGTTTATCCCTACTTAGGATTCAGGATAAAATTCCCCGCGTGTGTTAAGCACGGATTATGAGAGTTAAAAAGGTGGTTTCATTTCTTGGGGTAAAGACAAACCCGATACTGGAAAGGAAGAATTTTATATTCTATTTCCAATTACAAATGAAACTCGAAGTGGGATTTCTGTTAGACCCTAGAGGGGGGTGATTAGGGTCTTATGCTAATCTAATCCGTGGGTAATTACGAGAATCAACTTGTTAGGAGGTCGCGTACAACCCCCAATCTGGATGGTTGTTCGGGGTTCCTTCAACGATCCTAAGCATTCCTTAACAGGCGCTTTGCCTTGATCTTCGTGTAAAGGACATAGGCGATCCTTTAATGGAATTCCAAATTTGGAGAGATCCATGTTTGTTAGAAAATTGCAATAAAGAGAAGAAAAGAAATTTGACTTTGATTCCTTTAATCTCGGTTACAATTCGATTACAAAAGAGAGGAGAATGAATTTGATTCTCCCATTTGTTTAATTCTGGGTTCTTCACGGTGGCGATGGAGTGCCTCCCTCGAATGCTCGCGTCGAGTTTGCTCTCCGTTAACGATCCGAATGTCTTTATTCTCTAGAACGTGGTCTTCTCCTCATGATTTGACGTTGTGGAGAACTTGCGTGGTAAGTTTGAAACTCTGATCGAGTTTAGAAGAACTTGCAACGCAAGTTTTGAACTCTGATCGAGTTGATAACTCTGAACGAGTTGATAACTCTGAACGAGTTGATAACTCTGAACGAGTTTGAAACTCTATAGAAGAGTTGATTTAACCGAAAGTCGGTTATAAGCTAAGGATGAAGAAGCTCCTGTTGCCGATCTCCAAAATCCCAGCCGAAGGATGAAGGCTCTTCTTTGCTGCCAAGCTTCAGATCCAAAAATCCAGCCCCTCCGATCAATCAAGCCCGCTCTTGACCGAATCTCCCCCTGTTGATGAGACAAAATCCGATGCCCTAACTCAATTGAGTTTCTCGTGTTTATAAGGGATTAAGGGTGGTAACTACCCCCTTAATCCGCTCCTAAGTGGGGCGGAAATCCCTCAAATCGTGGGGGAAAAACAGTTCCTGGAACTGTTCAGTTCGTGTTTGAACGAGTCAAACGCCTAAATTGGCATTCTGGACCTTAACTCTGCGTCTTATAGTTGAGACATAGAGTTAGGCGCTTGTTGGGAGTTGAAAACGCAAGGGCCGCTTACGTTTCAGACCTTAACTCTGCGTCTTAGAGATGAGACGTAGAGTTAGGCGCTCGCTAGGAGTTGAAACGCACAGGTCGTGCTGTTTTAGAGATGAACTCTGCGTTTTAGGCTGAAAACGTAGAGTTGGGCCTGTTTTAGGCTGAAAACGCACAAGTCGTGCTGTTTTAGAGATGAACTCTGCGTTTTAGGCTAAAAACACAGAGCTGGGCCTGTTTTAGGCTGAAAACGCACAGTTGGGCCGTTTTAGAGATGAACTCTGCGTTTTAGGCTGAAAACGCAGAGTTGGGCCTGTTTTAGGCTGAAAACGCACAGTTGGGCCGTTTTAGAGATGAACTCTGCGTTTTAGGCTGAAAACGCAGAGTTGGACCGTAACTCTGCGTTTTGATGTTATATCACAAGGATAACCTCTGCGTTTTGAGGTTATAACGCTGGTTCGACCTGTGTGTTTTGACTCTGTAATGCAGAGGTGAACCTTAGGCGGGCTTGGCGAGCTTCAGGCTAAGTCCAATGTTCTGACGAAGTCCGATCTTGCAGACGGACTTCAGAACTTAACTTGCTACGAAGAACAGGTCATAACTTTCAAACCGTAAGTCGGAATTGGACGAATTATATATAAAAATTGGCTATCTTGACGAGACGGAGTCATCCGAACCAGGCCGAAGGCTTCGGTTCGCTTCCCCCATTTTGCCAAATTCCTTACGGTTTGAGAGATATCTCCGTTCTAATATGAAGAGACCGTCGATTTGTAGTCTCTTTTGCTAGAGCGCCGTAAAGATCGTCACTTTGTAACCTTCGTCTTGGCTCCTTAAAAATATGAGAGTCGTCAGATTGTAACTCCCGATGTTGATTGTGAAGGCTGTTGAATTGGGGCTTTCATTAGTTGTTGTGAAGTTCGTCAGACTGTAACCTTCTACGTGAAAGTCTTCAAATTGTAGCCTTCTGGAAGTCGTCAAATTGTAACTTCCGTCATTGGTGTTTGATGGGGATTAGCTATTTATTGTGATTTTTAGACAGCCTACAGAACCCCCTCCAAAGTTTTCAAAAGTTCGCGGTTGACTGGGACGAATTTTCGGAATACTTTGGATCTTAACTTTGATCTTGGAGCTGTTAATTCCTTATCATAAAGGAGTTGTTCTCTACACCCGCTTCAAATGCATCTTGGTTGACGAGATTTTCCATGCAGGACCTGTATGCGCCATAATCCTACTTCTGGAATGTAGGGGTGGACTCTGCATTTTGAACTTGAGACGCGGGTCTGACCTCAGCGTTTGGTTTTTGCATCGCGGGTCTGACCTTAACGTTTTGACTTAAGACATGGAAGTGGCTTCCGTGCATTCTTGACTAAGTCTTTGAGACTTGTCTTTAGCACATCTGTTTCAAGTCTCGGCTCACGTCCATTACGCTAATGGACCTACGAACATGCATAGGATTTTTGGCAAACCCTCAGCCAACAACGGATTTGATAAGCCTTTACCGACTACCGTTTGAGTCGGGCTAGCATGTGGATTGTCTAAGTCCGTTCCACACGTAACGTTGTGCTAAAAGAATGAACTCTCTTAGTCTTAGTGCTATGATTTTGAATACATAGACTTTGTCATTTTCACGGGAAAAGACTAATCGGCAACGCGTGTTAGGCGTAGGTTTATCTCTAATTAGGGATCAAGATAAAGTCCCCCGTGCGTGTGAGGCATGGATTTTGATGTCTTTTTCACGGCAAAAGACTAACCGGCAACGCGTGTTAGGTGTAGACTTATCCCTACTTAGGATTTGGGATAAAATTCCCCGTGCGTATAAGGCACAGATTTTGGTGTTATTAATAACGACCTACCACGATATTGAATACGTAGGCTTTGCCATTATCGCGGGAATATGCTACCCGGCAGCATGTGTTAGATGCAGACTTATCTCTAATCGAGATAAAATCCCCCATGCATGTGAGGCATGGATTTTGATGCTATGATGTTGAATACGTAGGCTTTGTCACTATTTCTCCCTGTGCTATATTTTCACTTGAAATACTGAAAGAAAATTGGAAGTGCCAGAGGTATAGTATTAACTTGGCATGATTTTCACTTAGAGTGAAATTCAGAAATTTTGAAATTCAGAAATTTTCTTCACTATCACTAGGATAATTCCAGAAAATCTTTAATCCACTGGGGATTTTATAATGAAAACTTGCTATTCTTGTTGAAAAAGGATTAGCAAGTTTATTGGGGGGGGGGGTTTGACTGTTAGAGGTGTGATGTTAACCTAACAGTATTTTATTGACCTATCGCTCTGTTGAAGAGAGTCGATAAGTTGATTTGGTCGTCAGAGGTGTGGTGTTAACTTGACGGGTTTGTGGACCTATCGCTCTATTGAAGAGAGTCGATAAGTGGATTTTATCATCAGAGGTGTGATGTTAACTTGACGGGAATTTGAGGACCTATCGCTCTATTGAAGAGAGTCGATAAGTGGATTGGGTCGTCAGAGGTGTGATGTTAACTTGACGGGAATATGTTACGATTGGAGCAACTTTGTGGACTTATCATCCTATTGACAAGGATTGATAAGTGGATTGTCAGAGGTGTAATGTTAACGTGACAGGAGGATGTTGCGATCAGAGCAACTTTGTGGACTTATCATCCTATTGACAATGATTGATAAGTGGATTGTCAGAGGTGTAATGTTAACATGACAGGAGGATGTTGCGATCGGAGCAACTTTGTGGACTTATCATCCTATTGATAAGGATTGATAAGTGGATTGTCAGAGGTGTAATGTTAACATGACAGGAGGATGTGTACTTGTGATTAGCACAAGATTTTGGGAATTAGTGTCTCGCTGGGGAGGATTGCGATTTGAACAATTTTGGGGACCTATCATCCTATTATCAGGGATTGATAAGTCGATTGTTGTCAGAGGTGTATTGTTAACGTGACAAATTAGGAGTGATGCAAGCTGCATTCATACTCTGTGGTGGTGATGATCGTCAGAAGTGTAATGTTAACTCGACGATGTGAAAGATTAATCCAGTGGATTCCAAGTAACTAACCCCCAGTCTTGATTAAGACTTAGCAGGGGAATAAAAAGAGATAGACAAGGCACATCGCCTAGTAAGGCACTATCCATGAAGTCAGAATAGAGGCACATCACTTGGTAGGCCATTATCTGATGAGTTTGACTATCAGAGGTAACTGTTAATATGATAGTTTTGGTAGACCCGCCATCCTATTGAAGAAGATTGGTAGGAGAATTTGAAGGGAATGGACTATCAGAGGTGACCATTAACGTGATAGTTTTGATGGTTTTCGTGATTGACAGAGGTATTCTATTGAACGTGACAACTCAAAAAAAAAAATTATTCATAATCCAATGAACTACAAATAAACCAACCCCCAGTCTTGAACAAGTGCGGGCGGAAAAGGAGTAGCCATGGCACATCGCCTAGTAGGCCACTATCTAACGAGTTAGACTATCAGAGGTAACTGTTAACGTGATAGTTATTGGACCTGACATCCTACGGAAGAGGATTGGCTTCAGCGGCCGTAGTGTCTTCCGGTTCTGATTGGGAAGAGTGAGCTTGGTCCGATTGCTCAGGAGAAGATTGGGCTTGGTCCGAATGCTCAGGTTGGTCCTGCCTACTTTGTTCTTCAGCTTTGATCCTGGCAATAATCTTTTGAGCCTGTTCGCCTTGAGAGATTAGTTGTCTCCAGGAACGATATTCTGCAACTCCTATTCGGGCTAGGAGGTCGTTTTGCAAGTTGTGTCGACAGGTCTCTACCAGTGTAGACTGTGTCACTCCTGACGAACATCATAGAGCCATGTTTCGAAACCTTTTGACAAAGTCTTTGACAGACTCCCTCTTCTTCTGCTTAGTGGCGAGAAGAGTATGGATGGAGACTTCTGTATCCTCTTCAAGGAATCTTGATAGGAAGAGTTTCTCTAGATCTGCCCACTTTTGGATATACCCCACAGGCAGTTTCCTGAACCATTCGAAGGCAACTCCTTTGAGGGTGCCAATAAACAATCGAGCCAGTATGGCGTCGTTTGATATCACATTCCCAGTCTGTGACTTGAAATGATAGATATGTTGGTTCGGTGATCCTATGCCGTCAAAAGTTTGTAGCGTCGGGATTTCAAACTTTGGAGGATAAGGGGTTGTATCCCATTCGGCAGGATAGGGCCTGACAACTCTCTCATCTTGGTGCTCGCTTCTGTTAGCAATAGCACTGAGGCGGGCTTCCAATTCTTCTATTTTGGCAGATTAGAGATTCTGCTCGTTCTCGGTCTCTCTTCCTTCATCAGAGGAAGATTTCAGGTTGTGGGCTTCTTGATCAGAAGCCGTGTCATCAACCACTTTTCCCTTCCCTTTACTTGTGTGAGGTTGGGATGAAGACGTTCTTCCTCTTCGGGAAGATTTTTGCCTGGGTGGTGAATCTATCTTCTGAAATTTGGCCTTGTCTGTGACGAGTTGAGCCAACAGGGCCAGGAGTTCATTGATGGCCTCCTGCTGAGATTTCAGCATGGCCTCCTGCTCATCAAGTCTCTTCGCGAGATCTTCATGGTTCCCCATCATATAAGCGGAGCTTTCATGTTCAACAGAAGAACTTGATGATTGGGACTCTGTAATGGCTAAGTGTTCATCATTAGAAATGGTTCCTCTGGCTAAACTCCGATAGTTGACAGGGGGAATGGCTCCTGTTCGCGTCCGAGTGCGTTGGTAGACTCCTTCAAACTCGTTAGCGATTTCTCTGACGGTCGGTGAATGACTTGTCTCAGAGTCATCGGAACTAGGACCTGCGGCTTTCCCTCTGCCGATCACATTGATAGTGACCCCAGGATATTCGGTCTCTGGAGACTTCTTCTTGTAATGACGTCGTCGCTTGCTTGGTCGAGCAACGCTCGTCAATCGGTCGAACACTGATTGTCTAGGCACAGAAGCACAACATTGGCATTCTGAGAGGACCGCAGAAATAAGCCAATCACATTGACATAAATGAGTGACTTGTTGCACCAGTCTTTCCCTTGAAAGTAACTCCCTTAAATCAGATACCTGGGGAGATTCTCTCACAGGATGTGAGGTTAGAGATGGAACCCCCTGCCTCTTAGTAGGCGGGACTGGTTCTTGTTTAACATGGATCTTGAATCCACGTTGATCTTTTTGAACATGACGAATCACATCGTGTTCTGAAAAAGGAACATGAGGGTCGTGTTCTGTTTTACCAACGCTAGACCGAAGTCTGCGTTTTGTTGATGAAACGCATCTTTGCCGATTGCATTTTTGTCGGTTAACGCACTTCGTAAGTCTGCGTTTTGGATCTTGAACGCACTCCTGAGAGTTGCGTTTTGGTTTTGAAACGCACTCCTGGGAGTTGCGTTTAGTTTGTGAAACGCGGCCCTAAAGGCTGCGTTTTGATTCTGGGACGCACTCTTGAGAGTTACATTCTGCCAGATCAACACAGTTTTGAGGTCTGTGTTTTGATGTTGAAACGCACCTCTGAAGGCTGCGTTTCATTTGGGAAACGCACCCCTGAGGGCTGCGTTTAGCTTGGCTTATGCAGAGCTCGTGTTGAGATTCACAAACGCAGAGCTCGCGTTGATTGGAGGGTCGACTTTTTGGGAATTGTGCCGAAGCTAAGTCTTCTCCTTTAGAGAGGGGACTGTATGAACAGTGCAACCCCCAGGGGAGATAGTCTTTAGATGAGTCGGCTACAACTGAAGCTTTAGTCTCTTTAGAAACTTTATGGATCTTGCGCATAGCCTTAGGGCTAAGGGATCCAGAGGAGAGGGACTCCTCAAACTTGGCTTGATCGAACTCGATGATCAAAGTTTCAACGGTCGTTCCAATGAGCATGACGTCGGATTACGTCACCACCTCTTCGTCAGAGAAGCTAGTCCCCAGCAGAGTCGCCATCTTTTGTTTGTTAGAAAATTGTAATAAAGAGAAGAAAAGAAATATTACTTTGATTCCTTTAATCTCGGTTACAATTCGATTACAAAAAAGAGGAGAATGAATTTGATTCTCCCCTTTGTTTAATTCTGGGTTCTTCACGGTGGCGATGGAGT
>BQKN01049560.1:0-18138 GCA_022839385.1 Asparagus kiusianus | reverse complement strand
CCTTCTTCTCCAAAAAGCTTCTAACAGTCATACTCTATTTGATGGGTCATGGAGAACAATCTTAAAGTCTCACATTCTACAGCTAAAAAGAGGTTAAATCATACTGTAATGTATAAATATCACATAACAGCAGCATATGTCATAGATAATGAGAATATATCACACATAATGTAAAAATATCACATAACAACAGCATATATCACACATAATACCAAAATATCACAGGAAATAAGTATATGTGACATACACGCAATATATGCCACACAGAATGCATAAACGTCACATAAAAACCAGCATAAGTGATATGAAACCATCATATTTTTCAAACAGATGAACTCTGTTAACCGTCCAAACTTCAAATTTGCACAAAACCAACAGTATTGTTAATTGCAAAGAACAAGTTAAGAGCATACAAGATTACAACAAATTAAGAGCATACAAGAGCATACAAGATTGCAAAGAACAAATTAAGAGCATACTAGATTACAACAATATTGTCAATTTGCACAAAACCATCCTTCCATTTCAAAAGAGATTCATCTTCAACCTCGAGCTCACCAGCTGGAAGCTCGATTCTCAGCCTCCAAATCTTCTTAAAGTTCTTCAAGACCTCGATCGGCGAGTGATGCAAAACTTCCAATGAAACTAGAGAGCAAGCTGACGACGAAGCTTCCACAGATCTCTTATTCAAGATCTGACCTAGGGCTTGGATAGGCTTGACGATGCCTCCAAGGATAAGGTGAGTGAGATTCGAGATGACGCCACTTTTCTTATCACCCTTGCCTCCTCCGACGGCGGAAGGCAAGGGGTAGTGAGATGACACAGAGGGGAGAGAAGGGGAGGAAGGGGAGGAGGCGGACGGAGTCGAGGAGGAGGGGATGGGGGACGAGGAGAGGATACAGATGAGGAGGGAGGAGGGGAGGAGGGGAGGGGAGGGGAGGAGGAGGACGGAGCCGAGGAGGGGGTCGGGGAGGAGGGGGAAGGGGGAGGAGGAGAGGATACATATGAGGAGGGGAGGGGAGGGGAGGAGGCGGACAGAGCCGAGGAGGGGGTTGGGGAGGAGGGAGAAGGGGGAAGGAGGAGGATGAGAGGAGGAGGGGGAAGGTGGTGGAGGGAGAGGTCTTGGGTCAGATTAGGGCTAGCTTGAGAAAGGAATTGAGTTTTAAATGGGAAAGAAGGGTAAATTGGGAAGGGATTTTTTGGACAGTGCGAGAAGGGGGTTGGTTGCACTAATATTTCAAATTAAGGGTTTGAGGGTTATAGTTTTGGGGCCCCGGGGGGGGGGGGGGGGATGCATGAGCCAACTATTTATTGTTCCTCCAAGCAATTTTTCCTTATTATTATTGCTTTTTTTTAGTCGGTTGGTAAATATTAAACAACTGATCCGATGAATAATCTGCTATCTCTATATAACCAATAGCCTGAATTCATTCATAAGATGAATAAACAGATGACACCAGAAAGATGGTCCATATCCTATAGTAATCAATTGCTTATAGCAATAACTTCTCTTGTATGTTGCCTTCTGGTGACCCTTGTTAGCTAATAAAAAGAAAAAAGAAATTGAATATAATGACATTATAATGATATCTAAAACCATTACAAGTAAATCCCAGAGATCACAAATCCAAGTTCATCTAAACTCCTAAATGACTGTTGCAACAATAATCTACAAATTCAAGGGAGAAACAACAACATCTAATTAACAAACGCAACAAAGAGAGAATGAAACCCTAACCTGCAGCTTTGACGATGATGAGCCTACAGCTTTGACGATGACGAATCCGATCTGCAAGTGGAGATAAAGTGAGAAATCGAAGAGGAGAATGATCTCCAACGCATACGTCAAGAGAAAAGTCTTACCTCTCTTAAGGATCTCAGGCAAAAATCCTCAACTTCACCGCACCGCTCAAATTTTTGAGCTTGATCCATCAAAAGATGCAGATTTTATACTAGAAATCAACAAAACGACAGTTGGATCAATTACATGGAGGGAAAAATAATTTGGAAAAAAACGCGGGGAAAATTGGTGGGATTATTTCTAAAGAGGTAAAAAAAGGGGGGGATTTCACGGGGAAGAGGAGAGGGCTGAGGAGGTTTAGGGTTCAAATTGAGAGAAGATTTGGAGGCATTGTTGAAATTGAGAGAGGTAAAAAAAGGGGGAAATTTTCGCGGGGAAGATAACAGAGGCGCGATCGGAAACGGAAGGGGATAAGGTTGTTGAAGACGAAACACTATTAATATATGTGTTATTATTTTTTTAATGTGATGTGGGCCCCATTTTCTTCTCTTGCGGCTCACTTCTGCGATTTTATAGCGGAAGTTCAACTTGCAAAAATATCCTACATGGACAATTTTTTGAGGTAACTTTCATAGTCACTTTCAATAAAACAAACAAGTTAAATCTAAAAAATAAATGACTTTCATGCTTACAATTTTCACTTAGGGGCTGTTTGTTTCGTTTCCCCCAGAATCCAAAACCCACTTTCCTTCACTTTTTTATTTTCCCCCACTTTCCAAAACCCACTTTCCTTCACTTTCTCCATTTTCCTCCAATAATATTGTGACAACTCCTCCCATCACATCTCATTTCATACTTTTAAAAATAAACAAAACACAAGAAATGAGTCACATCAATCAACTCATCTAACTCACTTTCCCCCACTTTTCTTCATTTTCTACCATCTTTAAAAATTACTCACACCATCCAATAATATGGTGACAACTCATCACATCTCATTAAAATTTCCTTCCATCTCTATTCACCAAAAAAACAAGGAAATTGGTTTTTCTAAGTATGTGTCACATCATCCAATGATATAATGACAACTCATCTCATCTATTTTCTCCTACTTTTAAGAATGAACCAAACACAAGAAAAAAACCTAAAGAAGGAAAGTGGAGGAAACATCAAAAATTACTCACATCAACCAATAATATGGTGACAACTCATTTTCTTCCCCACTTTCGGTTATAGCTTTGACGAACCAAACCTCTAAAAGTGAAGTAAATCATCAAAAATTCACCTTTCTTTTCCCCCACTTACCGTCTTTTTTTTCCGAAACAAACAGGCCCTTACAACTAAACAAACACCCAGCTCTAATCAAGTCGCACCCGAATCCCACTAACCCAAAAAATCCGGAGCCGAAGAAGAACAAGAGAAAAATCGGCGATGAAATTCACGGACTCGCCGGTGATCGATCTGCCCATCGGCAACACGACCCTCTCCTTCCAACAAGACAACGGCTCCCTCCACGTCGGCACCTCCGTCTGGCCCTGCTCCCTCGTCCTCGTCAAATTCCTCGAGCGCTGGCTACCCTCCCCCCAAAACCCTAACCCTAACCCTTATTCCTTTCTCCTCTCCGATCTCCCCTCAAAGCGCGCCATCGAGCTCGGCTCCGGCTGCGGCCCCGCCGGCCTCGGCCTTCTCCTCCTCGGCCTCTCCGACGTCCTCCTCACCGACATCGCCCCCGTCCTTCCCGCGCTCCGCCACAACATCAAGCGAAACAGACCGAACCTTCCAAAAAACCCTAAGTTCCAGCAGCTCTACTGGAACAATCCCGACCAAATTCGGCAGGTTAAGCCTCCCTTTGATATTGTAGTGGCTGCTGATGTCGTTTACATGGAGGATTCTGCTGCTTGGCTCGTGGATGCGATGGAACAGTTGGTTGGTGATGATGGAGTTGTGCTTTTGGGGTATCAGTTGAGGTCGCCGGAGGCTCATCGGATCTTTTGGGAGAAAGTTGAGAGGGTTTTTGAGATTCGGAAGGTGCCGAAGGAGGATTTGCATCCAGAGTACGCTTACGAAGAGACTGATGTTTATATTTTCAAGAAGAGCAGGTTGGAAGGTTCGACGATTGCTTGATAAGGTGCGTTTTTAGTTAATTTTATTTTCAGATTCTTGTTATGTAATGCAGATACTATAAAGCTCTATACTTTTATGTAGCAGTGTCATGATTATTTAGTTTCCTTCTTTGTCTCATGCTTTATAGTTTGGAAATTTTGGATGTAGTTCTATAAGAGAATAGTGAGGAACAATCTTTTGTTATGGTCCTACATTGAACAAATTGTCTTGATCTTGATAAGTTAGGTATTTCTGTTTAAGGTCAGAATCTTCAACTTGAGACCTCTATTAGTCCATGGGATGTCCAAATAGTTTTTGTGAAATTTATGTGAAGAGTAATAAGTCTTGGATGTGGATTCGATGGAGTAGAGGCGAGCGATTATTGTTTTTGGTTGTTCAGGCATATGCAATAGAGACATACTGTTAGCTGGAGTGATACTTTTGTAGTTGAAAGAATTGCTAGGACTCGTAGTAGGCCGTAGTGAACTTGGACTGAGGCAGCAAGTAGTCAATATTAAGTTATTAACTTGGCCGATGAAATTGATAAAAGATTGTTGTTATTGAGCAGAAATTCTAAGAGGGAGGAAAATTAAAATAAAGCAGTATGGTTGTAAAATCCAGTGGTTTCAGATTTAAATATGTGAGAGAATATTTTTAATTCGTTTGGAAAAACCCAAAATTGGCCTCTATGGTGGAGACATTAAGAAATAGCAGTATCGACCTTTATCTGAAACCACATTAGGAATCAGGGGGAAAGGAATAGGTTAATGAAAATTATCTTGTGGCAAAGACACAAACATACACTCACTAACAGTTGACAATACTATAGAAGAAAGCGGATTGACTCTTTTAATTTAAACATTGTCTTCTTTGTTTAAAAAAGACGCCATAGAATACCATTAGGACTCATCTTAAAATCTCAAACCTTCAAATTTAAACATTTCAAAAGCTCACCTACTTTAAACAGTTCACTCAACTAAGGCTTGTTGAGGTTGCGTAGTTACAGTTTTTTCGCTGCCATAAATTTCGATGGAAAGAGGACGAGAAATATCGGTCTTTAGAAAATGAGATTGGGTAGTACAGTGGTCAATTGATATGTTAGCAAAGGGGGCAAAGGGGTTAGGACTTTAGAATTGGGAAATAGATTTGACTTCTGGAAGAGAAAGAATATGTGGCACTAACTTAGAATTGACCAGATCAATGGCCTACTTGATGAAGGTTCGTAAAAATTGTTCATGGAAAGATATGGATCAAAATATTAATTCTGAATTAATTTTACGGTATGACGTGGACCTTTTAAAACTGGCCATGGATATGATTTCATCGTTTACAATTGTTTGTGTAGTCCAGCATTCTCTTAATGGCTTGAGACTGTTGTAGAAAATTTGTGGATGTAATGCTTATCTTTGGAGAAAACTGGTTTAGTCATAAAGTGTAGCAATTATATTTATACCTGTTTTTAGTGTTGATCATCACCATATATAATATATTAAGGTTTTTCTTTTGTTTTTGTGTTAAAGCATGGCTATATCAGGACATGACTTCGCATGAGGAAATGATTAACCTTTCTTTCAAAATTAAATGTTTGTGGATCCCCAATGTATAAAAAGAAAAAAAAATCATAACTCCATATTATTCAGATGTATAGTGGAATATTACGTGAATTGTATTGTATTGGAGTTGACAATTTCAAAAGGGTAAATTTTACTTAAACCCTAATTCCCAAATACTTCGTGGCGTCCCACAAAACCCCCAAGAACTTTGTTTTTCCTACTAAAGATGAAAAAAAATCATAACTCCATATTATTCAGACGTATAGTGGAATATTACGTGAATTGTATTGTATTGGAGTTTTACGTGAATTGTATTGTATTGGAGTTGACAATTTCAAAAGGGTAAATTTCACTTAAACCCCAATTCCCAAATACTTCGTGGCATCCCACAAAACCCCCAAGAACTTTGTTTTTCCTACTAAAGACGAAAAACTTTCCTCCTTAACCCCTTCTTAACCCTTTTTGTAAATGACCCTCATGATAAAAAAAACTAGACGATAAGAAGAAATGTGAGGGATTTTTTGGCCAAAAAAAGTTAATTAAAAAGGATGAAAAGAGTTTTTTTTATTAAAATAAGGATTTTTCGCACTCCGTGGGCTAAGTGTATTTTTTGTAGTGGGAAAAATAAAGTTCTTGGAGGTTTTGTTGTTTATGCCCCCAAAGTATTGGGGGGTTTGTAAAATTTTCCCTTTTCTTCTTATGGAAAAAGATAAAATCACAACTCTCCATATTATAGGAGTAAATTTGTAGCTAGTGAACCCTGCTTTGATGAATTGCTTTCTTCACACATGTTTGTCACGTTCTTTTCCTTTTAGCATTTACATGTACCGAAACAACTGTCACCATGCTGCTAGAGTTTTCAGTCATTGATCACTATGTCCATAATGACAACCTTTCCACCTTGGTTGGAGTAGAATCTTTACACTTCGAGGATCTTGTGACAATCTTCATTAGTCCCGTCATGCAACTTGAGTTGTAGTATAGAAGCTTGCTTATTAGAATACTATATTTTTTAGCACAGGAGTGCCCAAATGTAAGCAGAAACTTAATAAATATTTTGAGTTGTGGTAAATTTGAAGGGCAAACGAGTTGAAAAAAGTAAAGAAAATATGCCCATTATAATAAATTATTTAATTCATTGTTCTTTTTTACTAACGAGAGTGTATGAGTCCTTTTTAGCGCTAGCTGATCTCATTCCCCTCATAATTCATTGTTAATGATCAGTTATTAGTTCATCTTTCTTAATTAGTCTCTATTTTCTAGCAACATGTCTTTGTTGCATGTCTTATAGGTGTCGTGCGTATTTAAGAAACATAAATTAGTTGCTTTGTTGCTAAGCATAAGAAAATTGGCATCAACTGTTGTGGTATGGTAGAATGTATTGCCTCCAACAACATTGATAAGAGGGTTCTCGGGTAGGGAACCAAGCACATGAGAAAGGTCATATACAGTGCACTTAAATTGGGGAATATCTTTGCTGTGGCACAAGCAAGGTTCCTGTCCCTGTCAACATTGACATGGATGTTTAACTCTTTGAAAACCCCTTTGCACTGTGTAGCCACATACCTCATCAACAAACATGTATCTCTAATCAAAAATTGATTGACTAGTAAGTTGTAGTTGGGGCTCTTATTGCTCTTTTTCCTGCCATATAGAGTTTCCATGTTCGAAATTGTGTCTGTAACCTAGTTGGTCAAGACTTCAACAACTCGTGCCAAATGTGAAATAACTTCATAGCGTGAGGTTGTAGGGTGCTAAGATCCATGAGGTGCTGAGATTCATGAGGAAATATTATGCAACAATAAAACTACAAGAGCTTATCAGCAATTGGGCAATAGTATAGGGGGTCTATCAGCAATTAACCAAATAATATAAGTTATAATGACTGAAATTTGAATAATACAAATAATCGAAAGAATCAAATGTACATCTAGTTAAATTCTATTTTGTGCGTAAATCGAAAGCTAAATATTATTTGTTTAGTGTTAAATGTACTATCGAATCAAGTATAGCTAAATAGTTAAACGAACTCCTATTGAACTATTAGTTAATTATGGTTTGTTTTTCTAATCACTCAGCAGTGGATTGTGATATTAATAGTAATTCAATGGCCATTCAACACTGGATGTAATATCTTAAAAATTTCCTGCATCTTATTATTTAAAAAGGTTTCATGATAAGTTGATAGATGATTAAAATATAATGTGACATGTTTCAATTGTGAATAGTGGAATAAAATTTTAGCAGTTCAAATGATCAACAACAATTATATAAGAGTTTATATCGTTATTGCAGAGCGAAAGTTGATAATTTGTATGGAAGGATATAGTAGCATTTAACTATTGGTAAAAAAATAAATTTAGGCTTCTATGTTAATACACACTTAAAAAAATAAAAAGAGATAATTAACGAAAACAGGGCATCAACCTACCAAGAGTAAGGCATTGCTATGATGGACAAGTATCAAGAAGGGCCTCAGGAGTGCGTGCCACAAAAGAAAGAGAGGTCAAAAGGAAAAATTACCATGGAAAGATTAAATAAATATAAAGTAAAGTCATTAACTGATGACACATGAGGCGTCTTATACAATGGATATGCATATGTTGATTCTAGGCTATACTCCTGGAGCAATCAATCTACTCAATGCTGTTTTCAAAATGTATAAGTGGGTTATATATATGTAATTGAAGTATAGTTAAAGATCAAAAGGTTCATAAGTTTCATCTAGTCTCTAGGCTTTGATCCTTTGGACAATTGGTTGGAGGGTTCTAGTTGTAGCTACAGCTAGCTCCTATACAACTCCCCACATGATTACAAAGTACTAGGAGAAGAAATTTATTGCGATTGCAAATTGCTAGTTCATCAAGGAAGAGTTTCACGTTACAATCCTGGAGAACAAGATAAACATGCTACATATTGAAGATTTCCGAATAATTGGTGTGCTTGAGCAATGAGCATGTGCACACAGTAACCTATAGTCTTGCGCAATAAAATAAATTTGGATGGACTACTAAAATGGGTGTTTTATCAAGAGAAGGGAAAGACATCAAACCTGGAAGTAGTCCTTTCCCTCTTTGTAAGACTGTACACCAATTTATATTTGTTCATATTCACATAAACTTGACAAATGATCTAGCAAAAGGGTGGATATTATTTGATGTTTTATTAACAAATTAGTAACTAATGAGTGAGTAGACTTCGTAGCGGTCTAGTTTAAGAATCGATAAATAGTTCGATCATATGCACTAGCCAATTGTGTCTGGTAATATATGCACATGATGTGAACATGTAGGATTTCTAACCCGGAACTTGGACGCTGAACTTAAGAACTTGGACACTCAGCGGCTACCCAAGCAAAAGTAATTAGGAAATCACTGGCCCAAGTGATCTCTATCAAGTGTTAAAAACAGTTCTCCAGAGCATTTCACGAGCAAAAGAAACAATACTTTAGGACTATATACTAGTTAAGTGTTCCCTAGCAGCTCTCTGTTGTGAAGGTATTCTACTCAGACTTTGTTGCCAACTTTAAGATTCTGGTGAATTTAATATGGTGAATTTTATTGAATTTTTAGATTTTTTTGAGTTGGGATGTTGCAAAATGAAATAGAGCGGTATGTGAGGCTACATCTCCTGTAATTGATATTTGAAGAATTTAAGATTTTGAAGTAAGCGCGCACTTGCAATTATTAGATTGTCTTTGATATTCAAATTGTCTTCCAATTTTGTACCTTGAAATTAGTGCCATCTTCATGTCGATAACTTAGATTGCTAACTTCTTGCTTTCTTATTTATGTGAATGAGTTTTTGCTCTCACCATATGTGTGTATTTGTATTTGGTACTGCATGATTACGAATAAGTGTACTAAGGGTTAGACACATCCACGTATATTGGATGGGAAGACTAAATATAAGTATTACTATAATGTGAAGGTTTAATGATCACCAGTTCAATATGACTTGATTACCCATGTTTACCGCAATGGAAGTGCTAGAAATATTAAACAAAGGGTCAATTTTGCTCGAGACTAACTTTGTTGGAACTAAGATGACAATTCCAAATAATAATTGAATATTCAAACTTTCCTGGGTCATGAATAAAGATTGGTATAAATTTAACAAATGTTTTATTATAGATGAATTGAAATTTGTGTTTATTACTATGTATGGAGCTGCCAAGATTTTAAGTATTGGACACCAGGAAAACATTGGATGACCAAAATTCATATCGGATTACGGATATAGGGGAAATATCGAGGATATGTAGTAAATATCGAAATGCCATGAGAGATGTTTGCATATATAGTATAATGCACTAAAATGTAATCCCAACATACTTAATGAAATCTAAGCATATAAAATGTAAATAATATACGTTTAGGATCACTATTCAACGTTGTAAAACAAATAAAAGTACAAATCAATGGTGCAATATTTGGGCAAAATGTCATTTGATATAATGTGAAAATCATGATATCTAGCTCAAAAATTACCAAATGCGGTATATTATTTTGCAACAAGCCATCTAAAAAGATATATTAGTCCACATATCGGTTGATATACCAGCCATATTGGGTATTTATCGTCCAAAATAGCTAAAAAGCGGTAAAGAATATTTAGAGACCATATCGGTTGCGGCAAGCCCTATAAAAGGATATATCAGGAGATATATCGAGCCATGTCGGAGATATTTAAAATAATGGGAGCTGCTAACCGGCCACCATGAGTTATATTGATCATATTTGCAAACAGTGATGTATTTAGAAGAAATAAAAAATACCAATGATGAAGCTATTAATCAAATGAGAATGTGAATTTCAAGGATGAAATTCCTTTAGGTTGCGTTTGGATTTGAGGATTTGATTTCAAATTTCAGAATTGAATTCTGAAATTTAAAATCCAGAATTTCAAATTCAATTTCTTCGTTTGGGAAACATCCAAATTTGAATTCCAGAATTCAATTTGAAATTCATGTTTGGCAAACTTTAGAATTTCAATTTTAAAAATTTCAATTGGATTGTTTGCCAACTAGTAGAATTCTAATTTCTGAACTAAGTTTGTAGCTCGAAGATAATTTAGAAATAAGATAATCAAATTACATAAGGTTTGCATCGAAATTGGTGGAAATAAATGCCTCAAATAGTATATCACATATCCAACTAACTTGGCATCTAGATAAAATACCTTAAAATCTCAAATGCAGTAATGTCAATAGTTGACCTAATAATCATCATAAAAATAACCGAAATTATTCAAATAAAACTTTGTAAACTCATCCACTACTAACCAAAACAATAAATAAAGTAGAAACTTCAAATATTGCATATAACAATTCAACAAAATAGAGATCCAAAATATCCAACAAATACAAACCAACAAAAGTTAATATTTCGCCGTTACATAGCGTCATGCTTAAGTTGCTCTCGCACTAGTTTCTTTAAAACTTTTACAACTGATTCAAATGAGAGTTTCTTTCTAATGCTTATACACTTTCACTTTGTATTTCTTTTGTAGTTTTCTCCCCTCAATTCAGAAAGTTTTGCTTTGCGAGTTCTTGAATCACCTGAAACAATAACAACAAGACCAAATCAGCTCCATTCTTAAATACCGTGCAGACTTGGAACATAAAAGAAATCATGTTTTATTTACATTGTAATTCAGAATGACGGGCAATTTCCCGTACTGCTCCTTTGGATGAACTCCTGGTAAGTTTGAAGTAGTTTGACTAAAATCAAACTTGTTAACTTGTAAATATGATTCAGTAACATGTTAGAATTACTTTGTAACTTTGTTATCCTGTTAGCTGTGGCAAATAATCATATTCAAACTTGAGGGAGTATAACATATAATCCTTGCTGATTGAGATAATGTGAAGAAAATGAATCTTGATAATGTAAGCATGAAGTAGTAGCAAAACTCTAAAGCTCGTATAAACAATTCAAATTTTGACTTTACTACAATATCTTGCGATTATCAGAAATGTAAACATGATTGGAACATATGAGATATTCCCTGATATTAAGTAAAACAATAACACACTTTAAGATTTGGATGGAGAAATTTTGCATAATTCTCAGCAGTAGTTCGAGATATCTCCTTTATTAAACCTCCTAAATATTATTCTTTGTGATCCCTGACCTTTGCTCATCATGAAGGCATATGTCAATATCAGCACAAAGATAAACAAATCACCAAGTATGATTCATAGAATCTGAAACAAAGATAATTCAAATAATTCAAGAATCATGCCATACTTCACACCTTTTGATTTTTCATGTAGCCCACCATCAATATTTTGGGTAAAGGCTTTGTTGTGATTCTGTTGAACTCGGATGTCAAACACGGCAAGGTGCTCAATCCACCCACCAAAAATGCACTGCCTCAACAAATTTAACAACCTATCACTTAGCAAATATATTACCTATCTCTATTTACCAATTTGTATCAGCATTACTGTGAATCAAGAAATAAAGCTAAATCTTTCCAGAGCAACTATGAAATGAATCATTTCAGTTACTACTCAAAACAAAGTTCATCACGCCTCATTCTACACTTGAAATATGTGTAGCTACGACAAAACATAACAAAACTTGAATTTGGGTTCTTTTCTACAATCCAAAACCAAAACCCAGAAAGACTAAATAAAAAGGAAAACTATTGAAGTAAGCATTGGATCATATAGAAAACTATTGAAGCAAGCATTAGATCATATAGAAAACTATTGAAGTAAGCATTGGATTATATAAACCATAACCAGCAAGATATTGCACTACCAGGGAAACATCTCATAATTTTTACCGACCGATTCCCAAAAACATAATAATGAGTAACATCACGAGGTCCCAAATCTACAAAATTGTTTCAAATCCAAAATGTCCACCATAACTCCATGGACCAACCTCTAAGAAATTTCATCACTCACTGCCATTTTGGAGCTTGTTTTACATTTTTCCTTTTGGAAAAACACTTACATTTGCTGTATTGGCCCCTATTTCACCTGATTTTACATGAAATTTAAAAAAAAAATTTTCGCTATCAAACCACCTTCATAAAAATGGCTACAATTTTTATATTTTTACACACCATAGAAACCAACTAAAATGTTCGCCCAATCCAATCACATACATCGAATAATTTGTTTATTATGCACAGCTGGAGATTAAAAATAAGAGGAGCTGGGACCTAGGGTTGGGGGGGATAGAGATTGGATATGTATATGGAAACATTCTATCTGCAATCATATACTTTCTCAGTTTAATCAAGAAATAATTTCCTTTTGCCGGAAGAACATCAAACTAGCAAATAAAATTAATTCCCCCAAAAAACAGTCTAATAATAATATGCAGGAGATCTTTGAATCAAATTTCAAGAAAAATAAATCGCAGTTCTCCTAAATTTAGGATCTAACGGTTGGATCTAGAAACTAGGGTTTTGATGGAACTGGAGAGAGAGTGATAGAGTTGTCGCCGGTTGGATCTAAGAGCTAGGGTTTTGAGGGAACAAGAGACAGAGCAACTGAGAGAGAGACCGCGGGTCGAGAAAAGAAAAACGGCGGAAGTTCTCACCGGTTTCGATGATCGCCGTCGTTGCCGGAGGTGAAATTAGGGTTTGCAGGTAAAAGTGGATCTCGTCGTCGTCGTCGTCGCTGCCGGTTGAGAGCGATTGAGAGCAGAAGTGGGGAGGGAGAGAGATCGTGAGAGTTGGGGGCGGGGATCGCGAGAGCGGGGGGAAATTGTGAGAGCGGAAGTGGAGAGAGAAGAAACGGGAATTGCAAACGACAGCCTATCCATTGACATTTAAAATTATGGACTTAGTATAGCTTTAAAATGATAATGGATTTGGGCTAATATCCAATATTCAAATTCTTTTGGATCCAAACAATAGAATTGAGCCAAATACAGCATTTGAAATGAAATCCTGGTTACCAAACAGGCTGTTAAGGGAGGAAGAATGTAATATATCACTAAAATTTCCTGCAGCTTAATTATTATTTAAAAAGGTTTCATGATAAGTTGAAAGATGAGTAAAATATAATATGATGCATTTCAATTGTGAATAGTGGAATAAAATTTTAGCAGTTCAAATGATCAACAACAGTCATATAAGAGTTTATGTCGTTATTGCAGTGCGGAAGTTGATAATTTGTATGCAAGGATATGGTAGCATTTAACTATCGGTAAAAAAAAAATTTAGGCTTTTATGTTAATGCGCATTTAGAAAAAACGAAAAGAGACAACTAAAAAAAATGGTACACCAACTGATCAAGAGTAAGGCATTGCTGTGATGGACATGTACCAAGAAGGGCCTTAGGAGTGCACGCCACAAAAGAAAGAGTGGTCAAAAGGAAAAAAATTACCATGGAATTAAATAAATATAAACTAAAGCCACGTAACTGATGACACATGAGGCATCCCATGCAATGGATATGCATCGGTCCATTCTAGGCTATACTCGGGAAGCAATCAACCTACTCAAGGCGATTTTCAAAAAGTATAAGTGGGTTATATATATAATTGAAGTGTAGTTAAGGGAAAGAACAAAAAAAGTTCATAAGTCTCATCAGAGCCGGCCTTAAGCCAGGGCCACCAGGGCTACAGCCCGGGGCCCACAACTGAGGGGGGCACTAGGGTGGGTGAACAAACTATGGGTGAACTAACATCTATCTGTATTCCATGGGCCCCACAAATGTACCCATAATAGCAATTATTCTTCACCCCTACGGTCCTACCCCCTAGGCGGCTAGGCCGGCTGCTAATTTCCCATCAACCCACCGCCTCTTCAGCTCTTCTTCACTTCATCTCTTCCTTTACTAGATTGAATTCTCCTCTCTCTCTCTCTCTCTCTCTCTCTCTCTCTCTCTCCCCCCTCTAAAATTATTCAACGGTTCAGAGTGAAAATGGGTTTTCTGCAAATTCAGTAGAACTGTAGAAGGTGAGTGTTTTTTGCAGAAATTTTTTACTGATTTTATTATTTATTCTTCTCCAAAAAAGGGGTTTGGATAATTTAGCCATTTAGGGTATTTACCGTATATTTTACCTAGTTTTTGAAGTGGATTTTCTTGGATTTGTAGCGAATTTATGATTTGGGAAGTAATGGTGATATTAGCTCATATTAAGTAGGTTTTTAGTAATATTATAATTTTTAACTGATTTGTTGGATTTGTAATGGTGATATTAGCGAATTTATGGATTTTGTTGGAGTCGTTAAGTAGGTTTTTAGCGAATTTATTAAGTAGGTTTTTAGTAATGGTGATATTAGCGAATTTATGGATTTTGTTGGATTTGTAGCTGATTTATGAATGGTTCTGTTGGAAACTTGGAATTATTTTGTTCAAAAAAGTTACTATAATTCCATCCCGTTCTTCCTAAATTAACAAAGTTCATATATTTAATTATTTATTGAACCTTTGAGCTTTTAGGAGCAAAAAATTCCTTTTATTTCTTTCTCAGAAGGAAACAATATTAGTTACCTTGCTTTTACGTGACAGGGTGGGGAATTTGTTGATAATATAAAATTGACATAAAGAGTTATAGATTTTGTAAATTGCAATTCATATCTTTTTAACTTTTTCTTATTTATTATTTGATATTTTGATTCAACAGAAACATTGGCTGGGATCCTTGGACCTTGATCTTTATAATTGGAAGTTTCAAGTGGAAGGACATATGCTCAAAATTCAGGTTTTATTGTTCTTTGTTCTTTGTTAAGTGTTTATTATAAAAATTAAAAAATGTTTCCTAAGAAACAACTTTCCGGAAATCTCAAGAGACAAAAAAAGAAAAAAAATGATGAAATTGCTCAAAGTTTAAGAGGATCTTTGAATAAATATTTTGTTAAACAAACCAATGCTTCACTTGAAAATTTAGATGAAGATGATTTACCAAATGAATATGAACACCCAATTCAATTGGAAGAATTAGTAGAAAATGAGAATGATGTGAATGAAGAAATTGGTGATCTAGATGAAAATGAAAATAGTGATGAACCTTTCTTTGATGAAAATGAAAATATTGATGAACCTTGCCATGAAAATGAATGTCCCGAAACAAGATTTGATTTGAACATTTATGATCCACGAATTTGGGATAATCTTGATGCAAAAATGAGAGATTTACTTGTAGAAAAAGGTCCCCTAAGAGAAACTAATCTCAAATTCCCCATGGACGAACACAATAGACATTTTTCTTCAAATTATTATCTTCGTACGTTACCAAATGGGGAAACTAAGGATCGAAAATGGCTAGTGTACTCAAAGGAGTTGGATAAAGTGTTTTGTTTCTGTTGTAAGTTGTTTAAAACAATGAATTCTAGAAGTCAGTTAACTAGTGAAGGAATTAGAGATTGGAAACATCTTGGTGAGAAGCTTAGACAACATGAAAGCAGTATTGAACACCTCACTAACTTGAGGTCTTGTGTTGAATTGCAAATCAGATTGAAAACAAATCAAACAATTGATACAGAATTACAAGAGCTAATCAAGAAAGATACACTACACTGGAAAAATGTTATTGTCAGAATCATTGCTGTTGTGAAATGTCTTGCTATACATAATTTGGCTTTTCGTGGAACAAATGAAAAAATTTATGAAGATGGTAATGGTAACTTTTTAGGCCTACTTGAAATGATTGCAGAGTTTGATCCAGTAATGCAACACCATTTTCGACTCATTCAAGATAAGAAGATTCATTATCATTATCTTAGCCATAAAGTTCAAAATGAGTTGATAGCTATTTTAGCATCAAATGTTAAACATGCAATCATTGAAAAAATAAAAACAGCTAAATATTTTTCTGTCATTCTTGATTGTACTCCTGATGCAAGTCACAAAGAACAAATGACTTTAATATTGAGGTGTGTAGATGTTTCAAGTACTCCAATAAATATAGAAGAGTACTTTTTAGAGTTTTTGAATGTGGAAGATACATCTGGACTAGGACTTTTTAATGAATTGCAAACTGTAATTGAGTCACTTACACTTAATATTGATGATGTGAGGGGACAAGGTTATGATAATGGCTCTAATATGAAAGGAAAAAATCTAGGTGTACAAAAAAGATTACTTGATATAAATCCTAGAGCATTTTACATGCCATGTGGTTCTCATTGTCTCAACTTAATAGTTTGTAATATGGCCAACTCATGTGTTAAAGCAAAATCTTTTTTTGGAGCATGTCAATGCATATATACGGTATTCTCTAATTCAACAAAGCGATGGAATGTGTTACTTGATTACATAGATGGTTTGACATTGAAATCATTGTCAACTACACGTTGGGAAAGTCACATTGAAAGTGTCAAAGCAATAAAATCTCAAGCTTCCCAAATTAGAGAAGCTTTATTTAAATTAACAGAAATTAGTGAAGATGCCAAATTGAGTAGGGATGCTCAAAGTTTAGCGTCAGGAGAGCTTTCAAGTTTTGAATTTATATTAAGTTTGGTTATTTGGCATGACATTTTGCATAAGATTAACTTAGTTAGTAAAAAGTTACAATCTGAAGACATGCGTCTCGATGCTGCTGTAAGACAATTAGAAGGACTTGTGTTATTTTTTGAAAACTATAGAATAAATGGGTTTGTTTCTGCCGTGATTGATGCTAAACAAATTTCCCTTGATATGGGAATTGAGCCTATATTTCCAAAAAAACGTCAGGTTTGTAGAAAAAGGCATTTTGATGAGGTTTCCAATAGTGATAGGGAACAACAATCAGCTGAAGAATCATTTAGAACTGATTATTTTCTTGTTATAGTGGATATTGCTCTTGGTGAATTGAAGAGTAGGTTTGAACAATTGCATTGTTTTGAATCTATTTTTGGGTTCTTATTTGATGCTGCAAAATTGACTTCACTTGATGATAATGAATTAAAAAGTTTTTGTGTGAATCTTGAAAATGCTTTAAAACATGGTGATGTTTCTGATGTTGATGCAAGAGACTTATTTTCAGAATTACAGGTGTTGCAAGTGATGTTACCAAAAGAAGCATATGAAACAGATAAACCATGGACATCCATTAAAATTCTTGAGTTTGTAAAGAGTGTGGATATGTTTCCTAATGTAATGGTTGCTTATAGGATATTATTGACTATACCTGTGACTGTGGCATCTGCTGAAAGAAGTTTTTCTAAATTAAAATTATTAAAATCTTACTTGCGGACCACCATGACTCAAGATAGACTAAATGGATTAGCGATATTATGCATTGAAAAGGAAATGTTAGAGAATATTAAATATGATAGTATAATTGATGATTTTGCATCTAAAAGTGCAACAAGAAGACATTTTAAATGATGTTTTGTAGTTGGAGATTTCATTGCTATTTTTATTTTGTAGGTACATGTGATGATTCTTTGCTTCGATTAATTGTGGAGGATGAAAAGAAGATTGATCAAACCAAGAAATACTTATGGAGATTTGGGAAGAAGCATGTAGACTCAAATATGTAGTTTTTGTTTTTTAATGCAATGTTTACAATCCGGCCGGGGTACTCTTTTTCCTTCGTTTGGGGTTTTGTCCCATTGGATTTTTCCTAACCAAGGTTTTAATGAGGCTCAAAAGTGTGTTTCTTATCTTTGGTAAAATCTTATAATTTTAATAAATTTAATTAATTGATAATTTATTTATTTATTTGTTTAATTTGTATAAAGGGGCACACTTTGAGAAAATTTGCCCTGGGCCTTAGAAAACCCAGGACCGGCTCTGGTGCGCAGGTATAGTCAGTAGAAAAATGAAAGAAAGAAAAGAAAGAA
>BQKN01049559.1:0-19781 GCA_022839385.1 Asparagus kiusianus | reverse complement strand
TATATATATATATATATATATGTGTGTGTGTGTGTGTGTGTATACATTATACATACATATATACATACATACATATACTTATAAGTACATATATGTGTGTAGCTACTCTAAACTTCTATCATAAGCAAGTTTTTATATTATTAGAAAAGCAACGTGATATGAAGTGTCAAGCTTGACTCTTGCGTGAGACTTGTCTTATGCATAAGTCGCTACTGTCACATAACTATATTTATGAATTTTCGCTGCAATTTTAGAGTGTGACAAAATTAGAAAAAAATGGACATGGGTTAATGATTGTCGACAAAAAGTGGTCGTCATCCTTAATACATCGTGGAAGAAAAAATAACATTGTTGCTTGAGTTGAATGATTTGTTTCTGTTCTAATCTTGCTAAGAGAAGTTTATATAGAGGAGAAATTTTCAAAATAGACTCATTTACAATTTTATTTTCCAAAATCAACTCATTTTAAATTAATTTACAAAACCTACTTAGTTTCAGCCACGTTAGCAGCAAGCTAAAACTGGGTCGATTTTCAAAAAATCACTTCTTTTTAATTAGTTAGGATTGTCAATCCCGACTAATTAGATGCTAGTTTAATTACATGGGTTAGTAGTGGGGGCTAAAACTACAGTTCAAAATAGTCACAGATGCCAACCTGACTATTTAGAAGGTTAATTAACCATGTTAATAATTAGCCAGGGTTGGCAACCCCGACTAATTTGAAATAAGTCTTTTGACGTAGTTAAAATTGGGTCAATTTTTATGAATATATTTGAAATGGATCAATATTTGTGAATAATATTATAAATGGGTCTTTTTTGAAAATTTCTCCTTGTATAGAGCAAGAAAGTTTATACAGGGTGCACATTCATTCGCTCGTTTTCTATTTTAAAAAGCGTACTAGATACAATCAAGTGTTAATTTCGCAAAAAGTTTCTGAATTTGGATGGTTTTGCACAAAACCTCCCTGAACCATTTTTATCCTACAAGGAGTCTTTTAAAAAAACCCCTGAGATTTAAAACATTACCACTTCTATCCGTCTACGAACAGATGTAAAGATAAAGGATCAAAATATGATATTCAAATAAAATTTAGGCTAAATATCATAAGCCCCCTTAAATTTGGACGATTATCAAAACCAACCAACCCCCCCCCCGCCCCCCCCAACCCACCCACCACACACACCACCACCACCACTACCCACCAAGCTTAAATGTAGGGGTATAAGAAAAAAACCCTTTTAACATGGAAGAATATTCTTCCTATGGCTTCTTTGAGATCTAGGTGGGCAACCCTTCCATCCCTGAACTCATAGAAAATCTTGAGTATCACCTTAAGGTAGAGAAATGGTCTTTTAAAATCAAGCGTTCTTCTTGCTCCTCCTTGTTTCTTCAGTTCCCTAACGAGGACACTCTAGCTTTAGCGTGTTCTAAAGAGTTTTTCGACATGGGTTCTTTTGGAGGTGTATTCTCGCGTTGGTCTGATGAATAGGGACTCAAGGTCCTGCCTAAGTTCATGTATGTTTGGGTCGAGATTCTGGGACTCCCCAGGACCGGATGGCCTCCATATGTGGTTCTTCCATAAATTTTGGCCTGTCATCCAAAATTATGTCATATCCTTTATTCAATCTCTTTTCCATGATGTTAGACCCCTTCACAACATAAACTTTTCTTTTATTTGCCTAATACCAAAGAATGAAGGGGAAAGCTCTCCATCTGACTTCAGACCCATTAACCTTCTTAATAGTTCTGTTAAGATTTTCACCAAAATCCTAGCCAACCGTCTCAAGCCCCTTATTCCCTCTCTGGTTGATCAGTCTCAATCAGCATTTCAAAATGGCAAATCTTCACTTGACTCTGTTCTTCTAGCTCATGAAATGATCAACAGTTGCTCTTCAGGGAAAAAGGAACTTTGCACAATTAAAGTAGATTTCTTCAAAGCCTTTGATTGTCTTAATTGGAGTTTTCTCTTATCTCTCCTCAAAGCCAGAGGATTCAGCCCCAGATGGTGCCACTGTATCTCCCACATCCTCTCCTCCTCTAAATCTGTAGTTCTTGTTAATGACTCTCCATCTTCCTTTTTCAATGTCACAGTGGTCTCAAACAGGGAGACCCCCTCTCGCCTTTGCTCTTTCTGTTGGTGGTGGATGTGCTCAATAAGATGATCTCCGCCAGCTTCTCTGCTGATGAACTTTCTTATCTTAATCTCAAAGGAGAGCTTAACTCTATTAGGTCTCTCTAATTTGCTGATGACACCCTCATTTTCTGTAAAGCTGACAACAGAGACATTTTCACCCTTAAATCTATTTTGTTTATGTTTGGAAGCATCTCTAGTCTCCATTTTAATCCATCTAGATCCACTCTCTTCTACCTTGGAAAAGTTCCTAGCAGAGGTGTTCATTTGGCTAACAAACTCAACTGCTATAACGGCTCTCTTCCTTTCTTTTATCTTGGTCTCCCTCTCAAAAAAAAGGCTCTTTGTCTAGAAGGGAATGGCAACCTCTTCTAGATTCTTTCTCTAGAAAGTTGGCTTTATGGAAAAACAAGTCCATCTCCATAGAGGGTAGACTCACCTTGTGAATTCTGTTCTATCCTCTCTCCATTTATATTATATGTCATTGTTTAAACTCCCCAGTTGGCTCCTCAAGGCTATGGACAAAATTAGACGTAACTTTTTTTGGGGCTCCTACCAACATTCTTCTAAATCTAAAAGCTTGATTAAATGGGATACTGTGTGCAAAGCTAAGGTTGAAGGGGGACTAGGTGTCATTAATCTACAACCTTTCAACTTAACTTTGCTATCTAAATGGATTTGGAAGATCCTTGACAGAAATTCATATATCGGTAAAGTGATTATGTCTATTTACTCTGTTAATGGCTCTAACCCTACAACTCAACCCCCCCCCCCCCCCTAGATCCTCAGCTTCTACACTGATTAAGGACTTATTCTCTATTCATGACCCTTTCTTTCATTTGGTCCGATGGAAATTGGGGGATGGTAAACTTTGTAGATTTTGGCAAGATAAATTGTCGGGAGACAACACCCTCGGTAGTCTGTTCCCCAGAGTGCATCAGCTTGCTTTTGCCAATTCAACTGCCACTATTTGTCATGGCATTTTCATCAATAACTCCTGGAAGTGGCACCACATTATCAGAAGAGGCAATTCAGATGAAGACGGATACCTGATTGAACAGTTATATCTTAAGCTTGAGTCTGTTAATTCTCCTATAGTTGTCATCAGAGATGAGATTTCCTGGCACCATCACCATTCAGGAAAGTATATTGTCAAATATAAGTATTCTATTCTTAACTCAGGAGGCACTCTCTCTCATTTACATAAATTTATCTGGAAGTTGCCCACTCCGCTTAAGGTGAAGATTTTCTTTTGGTCCTTGAGTTTGCACAAATTAAACACAAGAGATGTTTTAGTCAAAAAGGGTTGGACAGGGGATACAGTTTGCCCCATGTGCAGTTCAGACACTGAAACCCATGATCACTTGTTCAACGATTGTTCCTTCACCAGATCAGTCTGGTCTCTTCTCTTCCCTAATGACCAGTTTAGTTACTGGCCGCAGGGGATTGACTCCCTTATCACTGCTCAAGGTGACTTCTTCCTCAATAAGAACATCAAATCTCTATGGAAAGTCATTCTTCCCTGCTGCTGTTGGTGGTTATGGTATTGCAGGAATAAGCTCATATTCGACAAGCTTCATACACCTATTCACATCATAGCTGCTAATATAGATCAATTCACTCTTTTGTGGACAGGTGCCTCCAGTAGCAAAAGAGCTTCCCTCATGCACAGTGTTGCGGTTGAGCTTGGACTCAAACAGTGGGCTAAACATGGTCTTGAGGATAATGTTGGAGATAATTTTCCTAGCTAATCTTGGTGCTTCCAAGTGGTGGCTTCTCCACAACTTTAGCTTTTTTTTCGATCTTTTGTAATAGCTTAACTAAACCCCCATCTTTTCCCTTGTTGCTGTTTTCAATTTGTTTTGCTTTCTCTCTGGGAAGTTAGGAGTCAGTGTAGAAATTATCTGGTTGGTGACGACAAGGCCCGCTCCCAACCGATAATTTCTTCTCCTGGCTCCTTTTCTTCCTCTTTATGTTTTTGTATATATTTACCTCAGTTTTGAATTTATAGTTATATAAATATTTAAGCAGGGGTCCTCACTCTGCTTCTTCCTTTCAAAAAAAACTTTGAGAATTTATTAAAAAACCCTAAGGATGATTTTCTGATAAAATCTTAAAGTTAAAAGGAGATTTTCTAATAAAATCTAAAAGTTAAAGAAAAGTTTTGTCATATTTAAGGGGGTTTTCTAATATTTTGAAAGTTAAGAGGGCTTCTATTATTTACCTAAAATTTAACCCCACCTCTGAATCCAATTAACTAATGCCAGCATTGTTAACAAGATCATCACTCATTCACTGCCATGTAAACTATCGTCTTCATGAACGTCAAGCAAGAACAAATACAATAAAAAGAAAGTACAATATCCGTCATATTCGAAATAGAAAGAAAAATACATTGTTCGCCCAAACCGAAGATTTTGTTACCAATAAACTAACAAAACATGAATCGAAAGTTTCGTCTTTGAAACCAGCGCAACTTCTGATTCATGACTTCAGTTGTGGTTCAGAATCACAATAAGCCAAATTAGCGGGTCGCCACACGGTGACATGCTCTTGGATGAACGACACAATGAACTCCCCAGTTTGATCACAATTTAGATGAAGATTGATAAATATGAGAAAAACCAATTATCACTTGAAAATGAATGAGAATTTAATGAACATCAATAGATACTACGAAGCTAAAGAGCTAGGGACTAGACGCAAAAACTATAGAAGCAACGTTGAACAAGAGACCTAAAAGACAGATCCTCAAATTACAACGGAGTTAAACCTAGACAATTACAAGCCGCTGAAGCACACTGCTATCTGAGAAAACAATGTCAATTTTGAACTTTCTTTCTTTCCTTCCATTTTGAATTGCCTTTTTTGCTCTTTTAGGATAAATTTCTCTCAAGGAATGTCCGAGGAGAAGCATCCCTCATGACTTCACAAGATAGCCAAGAGTGATAGCCAGCAGTGCAACAATCACCACAAACACGAAGGAGAAACCACCACCGTGTTGCTTACCCACCTCTTTCCTCAAAAGCTCCTGCACAGAGACACAAGCTAAACAACAGCTACAGCGGATATCAGAGGGAAATAGTAAATGAGAGTCATGAGTTCTATTCTTCTGCATGCACCAACAAGAATCATAAAATGATAGTACAAAGTACAAACTTACAGAATAGTATCAGTTAAAAGCTTCAATCTCATGTCATTTTCTTCAGAAGACTGAAGAACTATGCTTAATTAAGACAATCTATCACCTAGGTTTGTATTCTTCAGAAACTGCATGACAAGGAAATTTTATCTAGCAGGCAAATTTACATGTTTAGGCTGTTTGATTGACAAGAAATGGAGCCATCATAGTTTATGCTGAAGCTGAATTTCTACTTTTAATGCTTGATAAACTCGGCCATGAGAGTGATACGCACCAAGGAAAATGATGTAGGGGAGCCCGCCTTATCATGGGGCCTGCTGTGGGAAATATCACATCCGCCCATCAATTGGACCCAGCTAAGGCACATTGGTGCAAAGCGGGTACAAGGTTCCACTAATAGACCTGATCTGATCACAGGTTCCACTATTAGACCCAATCTGACCACCCCAAACCCGACCCAGATTCTATATTCTTCTGTTTAATGGGTGTGCTTATATTCTGGGTTTCAACATGCTTGATCTCTTTTCCCTAATCCTAGCTATTTGAAGTATTCAAGAGATGGCAATCCTCAATTGGAAACTATTGACCCTCTCTCCTCTTTATTCCGCTGCTTCTGTTCTCCTTTTAGTTCAGTGCTTCTGGATGTCAGGTGCCTCTCCCTACCCCATTTCCTCCTCTGCATCTGGCTTTATGCCTCTACTAGGTTGCTCTACCTCCTATTTCATGGTGCTGCTTCATTCTTCCGTCTTCGTCTAATAAGCTGATGGGGTATGATCACTTGTAATGCTTGTACCTCTCAGACCTGTTAGAATTTGTTATGTTGGAAGTAATAAATATGTGGTGTTTTGTTACTGTACATGGTTGTCATTTTGGGGTAATATTTTGGTAGATCAGTTCCTGGAAGACCATGTCCTTATATAAAATGATCTCGTATAAATTACTGTAATCTTTACGAGTGAATTACCTTGATGGTACTACAAAGTGGCACGTCCACACAGTTCATATACTCATATTTGTCATACTAGAAGTAATCAAATCACTTGATGTATTCCCTGACAATACATCATCAATTCTCTTGGAATGATGCAGAAGCAGAAGAGTGGAGACGCCAAGACAGAGTAATAAAATTGGAATGTGATTTAAGCTTAATAAACAGACAAAACTCAAATAAAATTATCGAAATCAAACTCAGGAGACTAAGATTAGAATAAAAACATAGAAAGCAAACTCAACAGGCTAAAATTAGAATAAAAATTAGAAACAAACTTAAGCTGAATCAGCTAGATTCCTTTCCCAAGTTTGAGCCAGACTGCACATTTACAGTCCTTCCATTAGAAAATTAAGACAACAGTTCATTTGCTAAAATTACAAGTCACTAGCGTTATGCAGTTATGCACAAAAGAAACAATCAAGTTTATGATGATCAGTTTTTCAAAGTATATTTCAGGGGAAAAGATAAGATGGATTAGCATGCCAATGACTTAGAAGCTAAGTGAACACACACCTAGGTTAACAGGTTAACATTATCGTTATTAAAAGAATATAGTGCTATGCAACAAAAAATAGCATCTGAAAAGAAATGATAGGAAAATATTGCCACTTAGCAACGAAAAGGAATAAGATAGAAGAAACAAAACAATCAGAAAAGAAACAACAAAAAGAGGAAAATCAGAAAAAGGAAAAAAGAAAACATACAAGTATACAACAAAGAAGAACAGGAGAAAAACAGGAAACTGAGAAAGAGAAAAATAAACGAAAAGAAAAGGATGAGAAAATTAAAAGAGGAACGAAACACAACTACATAAGAGATGGGTCAAGCAGACAGTTCTAAGAAGCTATTGGTTTTATAATATAGCAAAAATTGTTACCAATAATGGGTCTAAATAGATTGGCCTAGTAGTTTTACATCATTATATAGAAGAAAGAAGAAAGAGAGAGGGTTGACCTCATGGTGATTTTTTATTGGTGTTGATGTTAACATAGGAAGGGGAAAAGAGGTAGGCGTGCAAATGGATAGAATACGGCTCAGACATGATACTTACCATTTCCATATCACATTACCAATCACACGAATACAAATATGGATGTCTCCGTAAGGAAAACTCATATCTATATACGCCAAAATGGGATACGGATATGGATATACATGTGGATATGAAACAGATATGTAAAAACCAGATAAGATTGAAAATATACAGTTCATATGATACAAGAGAGTTCATTACTATTATGCTATATCTGAAAAGCTAAAATTGGATCTCTTGATCATCAAAACTAACCTCAAATACATTGATCTAAGGATCAAAACAACCGCAACTACATGATCAACGTATATCTGGATACTGATACTTTTTTGCACCCTTAAAACAAGGGGCGGTTTCAGGGTTCTAATATGTATAAATGGTTCTGATTATGTATACATAGGGTTGATTTGCTTAGAAGTTCCACCTCATCAACAACATGTATTATCATATTCTATAGACAACATTTAAACAAGAAGGGTTTAAACAGCAAACCACTTCACTAAGAGATAACAAACAGCGCTCGACCTCCTTGTGCAGAGGTGGACGCTTCAGGGCATAGACGTGGACTTTCAAAGAACTAAACATTAAGGATATGTCAGATCAGCCTAATAAGCTCAGCGTGCTGCACATGCAACACGGAACCTACTTTACCATCATCTCTTGTAAGTGATAGACTAACAAACACATCGAGACACAGGGAGAGAGTGCAAAATTCAACAGCTAAAACTTAAGTTTTGATTTAATCAGCAAACATTCAACAATTAAGAAATTAAAAAGTAAAGAAACGGATAACCAAATCAAGGAAACTTGTGATTAACATATGGATAATTAATACTATATATCATTCAAGGCCTCCAAGGAATGAATAGGATCAATTCACATCGGCAAAGGTAACCAAAACGACTGTATATAAGCACATATTACACTCTTATTTTGTAGCATGTTTAGACTAGAAAACAAAGGACCCATGTCCATTGAATAACGCTAGCAAATGATACTACAATACAGAGCTGTAATACTAGCAAATGATACTACAATATAGAGTTGTGATACTCACAAGTTCCTGTCGGAGTTTATGTTTCTGTTGGATTGCAGCGTTCTTCTCCTCGGTAAGCCTTGAAATAAATGCCATTGCCTGGGGAAGCACGAGAAAGAAACCCGTTTTCAATTCATATGGTGTGAAATAATTGTAAATATGCTGGATTAAAAGAACATTATTCATGAGGATATTTTGATTTACAATAACCATGAGATGCATAAAACAAACATTCTTCCTTGCAAACTCTAGTGAGAACAAAGGATGTAATAAGTTTCCAATGCAATTGTCGCGTGTTTTCTAATTACTAAAACCTAACTTAATTTCATTCTACAGGTTATATTGACATTATAGGAATGTAAGATTTAGATACCAGATACGTGCAGCCACATAGTGACAATTGAGTAAATATGGGAAACCTGCAACCTTTTTGGAACTTCCATCTTAGTATCTCATGTGAATAAGAATAAAAATACGAATCATGCTTTAGTTATAGAGGAACTTAATATGCAAAATAAGGGAAACCTGCAACCTCTATGGAACATCCATCTTAGCATCGCATGTAGATAAAAATAACAAAGGAACCTTGCTTTAGTTAGAGGACATCCATCTTCTAGCATGTCTCAATTTTGAACAGACCAAATTACCTATGGCTATAAGGATTTGATTGGAAAGTGCAATATTTTAAATCTATATTTAAAATCACCTGTTTATAGGCTTACAAAATATTATAATTGTGAAACTAATCAAAGAACACATGTTAATAAAAATATAAGGGCAAAGTAAGACCAGCCATAGATGCAGGGAACATGGGACACTATAGCAAACCATGACCTGGGTTCAATCATCCCAGAACATGGGACACTATAGCAAACCATGACCTGGGTTCAACATTTCACAACATTCAACATTCAACAAAAAGTTCATACCACAAAACAATCTCCAAGCCATTAAACAATCTCAAGACACAACAAATACAGCCTAATCTTAAATCTTCATGTTATCACCAACATAGGATCCACCCCCTTCTAACATTCATACTTAAGTTCCTTCTTTCTCTGCTGGACTTATCCCTACTTTTTCTCTCTCTTTTTGTGTATTAATCGTGTACCTTATTACTAAATTGCAGAAAACTCCATGTGTAAAAAGTGTAAGTACAGAATCACATAGGTCTTTCCCTAGAAAACCGCATCTCTCCTCTATGACGCTCAGTTTAATAGCAACATTTGAGGTAGCAACGTTGGAGCTGAAGAGAGCTGAAGACAAACATTTCACAAATCAGTTTATGAACCTGATTGTATGATTTTGAAATGGAATTAAGATGATATTTTTCCAACATAGTATAGCAAATGGTAACTTAGAAAAAAGACTACAGGTGCAACAACAGCGAACGGCGAGATCCGACGAAGACGACGACGACGAACAGCAAACGGCGAGATCTGACGGCCTGGACGAAGACGAATAGGGTGGCTAGACGTAGGCGGCGCCGCGGCGGGACGCAGGCGACGCGGGTGGCTGGACGCAGGCGGCGGGACGTGGGTGACTGGATCCGGCGGCGACGGGTCGGGTGGCTGGAGGCTGAAATTGAGGAGAGGGTGGAGGCTGAAATTGAGGAGAGGGGCTGGAGAATGGAGATGGAGAGTGGAAGCGGAATTCACAGCCTAGCCTAGGGTTTTTACTTTTTACCTTTGGTCTTGGGTTAGCGGGTTTGTAATTATAAATTTAGGACCCGATTACCCGAATCTTATTAAATTGTGGATATCCGTATCCGCAATCCTCGTATCCGTATCCGAAAAAAAATCTGAAACCATATCCGCCCGGTTTCAAAATTAGCTTACCATATCCGCTTCCGTTCGGATACGGATGCATATCGGTTCGGATATATAGCACCCCTAACCTTGAGTCTTGACCCATTCCCCAAACTAAGGCCCTACTTATGAGCCCTAACCATACCCAATTTCCGAGAAGTTCCAGCCAGGACATATGGCAGGATTTCTAAGGTGGAATGGTGGACCTTTGAGATGATTCCAAGTCTCCAACTCATTATTATCCCTAGTACTAACTTAGTTTAACCTAGCGGATGAGAATTAACTGTTAGTTTTTATGATTATGAGGATCAGAATGTAACTACAAGTTTTTATTTAGGCCATACGATGATACCTTATGCAGGAAGAAAAGCCTCCTCCCCTATGGCTCGCTTGATAATGAAATAAACAATCCATCAGGAAACAAGAAAAAATGAGTATTTTCTAGTTGTCGCAATTGTCCAAAATGTTCTACAACAGAATAGATCGAAATTTTGTTTTTTAAGTGAGTTTACAGCACTGGATATGTTGATATACAAAAATAGTAATCGGGAACTCTAGTTAGACAAAATATCACAGCTTTCATGTTCATATGCTTAAAATATTGTCAGTTTTATTGTAAGTTCCAAAACCATTAATATTTGAAACTACATAAGACATCTATTAATCGAAATGGAAGTAAGAAATTGCAAAGAGAACTCACCTCTGAAGATTTTTCTTGAGGTTCAGTACATGATTTCAATGTCTATTACAAACAAATGCACCATTAAAAAGGTAAATGAAAAATAATAAAACAATTATTATAGCAAAAAAAAACTTAAATACTCACGTTAGCAAATTCCTGAGAGGTTGCAGTCCCATTATCTGACACAGAAGCCCTAGGAGAAGATCCTTCATCAGATCCCTCCGGAACTGGAGATGGAGGTTGAGGCGGCGACACATAAAGAACTCGCAGTTTGACCTCATCTACCGTATTACCTGACTCTTTAGTAAACTGAAGAAGACCAAATTGCATGCATCAATCATAGTCTCTTGATTCAATAAAAACTCGCAGTCCTATTTAGCAAACTAAACAAGTATTATTGTCATGATCAAAGTTTATGGCATAAAGAAAGGCTCAATAATCTCCTTAGTTCCAACTATGGGCTCTCAACTCCAGAATATCTCTCGGTTTTAGTAGAATAACATATTTACAAACCTAATTTCAGGAAACAATACCCACTCTATATTCCTGCTAACATCTTCATGCATAAACCCCAACTAAGATTGAGACGGGCATGGCATGAACATATAAGCAAAGCACATGAAACCAAGTATTACAAAAGTAATTAATACCCTTCACAGTTTTAGAATCCAGATTCAAAATAACCAAAGAGCCTAGAAGTCCTCTTGAACAAACGACACAAAAGTCAAATTCACACACCGGGGCACAATCTTTCAATTCAAAAAGCAAACAATAAACCCAACAGCATGCATAATTACTTCAAATTCCAAGAAAGTACCTCATAGACACAAATCAAAACAAAATTAAAACTACATTATTTTATTAAAATATTACCATTTCGGGTGTGATATCCTTCATAGTGACTCCTGTCTTGGTGACAACGCTTTGAACAAGAAATTTGTCTTTGCATTGCATGTCAGGAGGCGCTTCCTTCTGCGCTTGCATGGTAACTATAACCAAAAAAATTAAATAATTAAGTTCATTTCTCCTATTAGACCCTAAATTCTTTCTTAACAGTACATTATGCCCCTCAAATCTTCATATTTCAAATTCACAACCCCAATTCTATCGAGCTGTTTTAAACAACACCCTTTAACAGCAGAGTTTTGCATATTACACCCTAAATTCTTTCCTAATTTAATGAGACTACCAAATCATCATTTTTCTAAATAACACCCCAAAAATCTATTAAATTCCATGAGTTTAACATACTATGGCTACAATTATGGAAGAAAGCCAAACAGGGAGTGTTATTTAAAAACAACTTAATAAAAAGTAGGGGTGTAAATAAGAAATAGGGGTAATATTTGTCAGATTAATACAAAATAAAGAAAGAATCCAGGGTCTAAATTGACAAAACCCAACAATTAAATTAAACTACACCAAAAGGAGATATTAGAAAAGAAAAGAAAAATTATTGAAATTTTTTCAAAAAGTTACCAATGACATCGCATGTGGATCGGGGCAAGACGATCCCGGTGTTGGGTCGAACGCAGTACTTCTTCGGGCTGGTCGTCTTGACCTAAATCAAGCCGAAAACGAACGAAATATCAAATTTTTATCATAAAATTTACGCTTCTATTGCATCCAACTAAAGAAAACCAATGAGACTTACCTTAAAGGCGATGTGGTCATCGGTTTTGTTGGATAGCTGGATAGAGCAGGAGATCTGCCTCTTTAATTCGACTGATCAAACCAAAAACCATGAAATAAGGCGAATAAAACAAGAGAAGAATGAGACCCTAAAACTGATCGAGATCGGATGAGAATTGAACGAATCGATAACGAAAAAAAAAAAGAAATTTACATGGGAATTTGAGTTCAAGAGGGTCGATTTCGAGTAGCTCGCCGGTGCTCATTCTGAGATCAAAATCAATCGATCGATAAATGGGATTTTCTGCTACTTCTCTTTCCTTTTCTGCTGATCTCTTTTTTTAATTAGGGATGAGACTCGAAAACGGAATTAATGCAGAAGAGAGTTCGACTGGTCTTGGTTTAGGCGCTGGTTGGTTGGCTAAAAACACAAGCAAAATCGATTAAGGGGCTGTTTGGTTGGTTTCCAAAAAACCAAGAATAGGAGATGAGAGCATGGAAATCTCTCATTTCCTATTTTCAATCATTTCCATCCCTAAAACTTATCCTAACATTCAACAAAATATTATTTTATCATCTAACTTATCTAATAAAATATTATTTTATCATCCAACTCATCCAATAAAATATTACTTTTATCATTCACCATCTAATAAAATATTATTTTTATCATCACATCATCCAACTCATCTCATCTCATCACATCTCATATTTAAAAATCAATCACATCATCCAATAATATGGTGACAACTCATCTCATCTCCTTAAACTTTCATCTCCACCCATTTCCTCCAAAAATACAAGGAAATTGATTTCCTTAAGTGTGGGTCACATCATCCAATAATATAATGACAACTCATCTCATCTCATTTATTTTCTTATTTTTAAGAACGAACCAAACACAAGAAAAGAACCTATTACAGGAAATAGGTTTCTTATAATACATTTCCTTATTTTTTTCAGCCAACCAAACAATCTTAAAACAAGTTTTCTTAAAAAATCACTCACATCATCCAATAATATGACGACAACTCATCTCATCTCATCTCCTATTCTTTAATTTCCTTCTTTTTTTTCCAACCAAACAACCTCAAAATAAAATTTCTAAGAAATAGGTTTCCTATTCTTTGATTTCCCTCTTTTTTTAGACAAACAAACAGCCCCTAATATGAGAAACCTATTTTCTTCATAGATTTTTTTTTCTTGTGTTTTGATTTACTTTCTTAATACTAACAAAAAAGATGATATGAGATGAGTTGTCACTTGTCATCATATTATTGAATGATGTGACTTATTTTTAAGAAAATTCATTACAAAATTTTTTTTAAGAAATATGGATAGAAATCAATCTTTAATGATTTCCTTATCCTATTAATTTTCTTTGATTTCCTAAAGAAAAATGGCACCAATAGGGAGGACAAGTGAGTTGTCCCCCTCCTATTGGATAATGAGTTGGTCATCATTAATGATGACCAACTCACTATCTAATAGGAGGGGGACACCTCACTTGTCCCACATATTGGTCTCATATTTTGGGTCCCTATAGCAAAGCTCTTTTCGAAATCAATCAAACAGACCCTTAGTTTTTAGGGCCTCGCTTTGCATTCAAGTACCTGGTGTTTATAAATTTGTAAAAGGTATTGAGAACGAAATTAATAAATGATCTATGGCTCAATCTCTTCATTCATATTTTGTGCTCCCTAAATAGTAACATCTAAAAATTCTCAAGTGAGAAGTTGTTTGGCTCATGGATTGTAACTTTAAGGAAACTCTTTAAGCAGTTGTTGGTTTATGGTTCTTATTTTTAAGAGGCAATTTATTTCCATGCATTTGGTGGGTTCTGCGTAGAAAAATTGACCCAAAAGTTTAATATTCTAGATTTTTATCTAATACATTGTTTGTTTAACATACTTCAAGCCAAGAATTTAGATTGCTACGTAGGATAGATACATCAAATGTAATTCTCAAAATTATGTTGACTTCACCTAAATTTGTGATTTTAGTCGGACAAAATTTCAAAACCACCCTATTTGACCATTTAATCCTAAAAAACGGCCTGTTTTGCACTTAATTTCAAAAACCGGCCTGGTTTCAGCCCTGGCACTGAAACCAGGTCGGTTTCTGGAAAAAAAATTTGAAACTTCATGAGAGTTGAACTCTCGTGAAGTTTAGTAGATTTTTAACAATCTGTTAAAACTTCACGGGAGTTCAACTCCCGTGAAGTTTTATCGATTGAACAAACTTCACGGGAGTTGAACTCCCGTGAAGTTGTATTTGTTGAACAAACTTCACGGGAATTCAACTCCCGTGAAGCTTGTAACATGCCAAAAACTCCACGGGAGTTGAACTCCCGTGGAGTTTCAGTCCAATTTTCAGAGAGCCAACTCTCGAAAAAATTTTAACTGTTAAAAACTTTTGGGCAGTAGATGCGATCAACCGGGCCATAACAAAAACAGTTGTCCAGCTAGGATTATGTGTTGATTTGTAATTTGTAGCGTTTCGTACTGTGTTTGTTTCCGTATGACATTCGCAATTGTAATTTGTAGCGTTTCGTACTATGTTTGGGATCTAATTTTAATGTTTGGTTTCAAATTATTCCTTCTTCATATTATGCATTCGTTTGTTGTAATATATTTTTTATATATTTTAATCTTAGATATATTAATTATGGATCTGGGACCGATACATCCCGACATTTTGTACCTCCAGGCGAGTCATTGTTCAGACCATATTGGTCAGGACAGGTAAAACGTTTTTGGTATATATATTCCTTAGTATTGGCACTAATTTTAATTTTTCTCAATACACTTAATTTATTTTGTTTGACGTGCAGCCCGTACTAGACATCACCATGGTCGATCATTCCCAGAGTTATTCGGCTTAGGTCATTGAGGATGAGAGAACACTATAGCTAATAGCTCGGGCCGGGGTTCCGGGAGTGTTCAACAATGCGATATATTAGGCTTGATTGGCCGCTTATCACTGCACTGCTTGAGAGGTGGAGGCCAGAGACCAACACCTTTCACATGCATATAGGGGAGTGTACCATCACCTTACAGGACGTAGCCATCGTACTTGGGCTCCGTATCGATGGCCCGGCAGTTACGGGCAGCGATGACCATAATTGGGCTAAGGTATGTGCTAGGCTTCTTGGTCAGGTTTCCGACTTGAGGAATGGTGCGATGAAGCTATCGTGGCTTCGTTAAACATTTTAGGGAGATATACCAGCAGATGTCTCCATTTAAACGCTTGAGTTTCATGCTCGTGCATACATACTGCACATGATAGGGTGCATGCTATTTCCTGATGCGAGCAAGATTCTTGTACATGCACGATGGCTGCCACTGCTGGAGGATTTTGGTGTATGTGGCTCACTATCGTAGGGCAATACAGTGTTGGCATACTTGTATAGAGAACTGGGTAGAGTATCCTTAATGCAGAATAAAGAATTCAAGGGATGCTGCACATTGATCCAGATTTAATCATGGGAGCGCATTCATGTTGGCAGACCGACTTTGCTTGTGCATCGTGACTTATAGGGACAGTTTCCTTTAGCATACAGGTATAATTGTCCATACAATTTCATTCAACTGAATTTGAACTCATATATTCTTTATGCCAAATAGGTATAACGTGTAGTACGCTAACTACAAACCAGCGACGCGATATCGTGAGTATTACCGAAATGAGCTTGATATCCTCTAACACGAACAGGTACATATAAAACTCGATTCGTTATGAATATTATAGTTTTGTTGTTAATACTGATAAATGTTTTATCTTATTTCAGTTCAAGTGGAGACCCTATTCACCACCGGAGCTTGATATGCATACTCTTGCACGTATCTGTCGAGATAGTCCCGACTTGTGAAGAACCAGAGTTCCATTGATCTGTTAGGAGATTGTGGGTATGCATGTCCCCAACTGTGTGCTACGGTAATTTCTGCTCTCTGAGCATGTTCCAGAGCATGTCGAGCAGATCGATCGTCGACGATGACCTATATCGTACCGTACCGACTGGGCTGTAGTTCGTGCGGCCTACATAGACAGGTGGACTCACAGGTGGGATTTCATACAGGATACAAGAGGAATAGTTGTTGACTATACCGCGTATATGCGTTGGTATTGGGATATCACACGTAGATGGATCACGTGTGACCCACAGCCATCAGCTGGACACATGTCACGCTCACCGACAGACAGTTACATCCCTAGTGGGATGATCGAGAGAGATTATGTAAGTTTCTAAGCTATATTATAACATTTTTATTAAGATGATACTTAATAAATTTTTTACCTTGCAGGTCTGTACTTTTGATAGCATTGAAGATGATATTGATGCGCACATGCCTGAGATTTAGGATTCGGTAGCGTTAGGACTCCTCAGCATGATCAAGAAGACAATAGCACAGGTGTTTCATAAGACTCACGTCGATGAGTTTGCAGGCCGTGAGGACAAGTCTCCATCATTTGGGCAAGCGTACACGCGACGACAACGGCCACATGACGATGAAGTCGGCACTTCGCATGCTGATGGAGCCGGCACTTCGCAGCCTCATACACAACCGGATATTCAGATATTCGAGGCTCATCAGCAGAAACGCAGGGGGCGGGAAAGATCAAGGGGGAGGGGGAAGAGAGGGAGAGGAAGGAGAGGATCTATTTGGGTTGTATGTGAGCTTATTTTGTCAAAATTTGTAACTTTTATGAATTTTCAAATACTATATTTTTGTGGATAAATTATTGTTTATATATGTACTCTTTGTGAGTATTGTTTGATTCGTGTTTAATTCATGGTAGAATTATGTATATATTGTTGTAATTCAATGTATATGAGATCAATTATTGTTAACAGGTAAATATAACGTATATGAGGTATGTTACATATAGAACATGCACAGGTTATTATGCATGTTTTGTAAAACCTACAACTCCACGGGAGTTGAACTCCCGTGGAGTTGTAGTCAAAAAATTTTTGAGAGTTGACTCTCTGGAAATTGGACTGAAACTCCACGGGAGTTCAACTCCTGTGGAGTTTTTGGCATGTTACAAGCTTCATGAGAGTTGAACTCCCGTGAAGTTTGTTCAACAAATACAACTTCACGAGAGTTCAACTCCCATGAAGTTTGTTCAATCAACAAAACTTCACAAGAGTTGAACTCCCGTGAAGTTTTAGTAGATTGTTAAAAATCTGCTAAACTTTATGGGATTTCAACTCCCGTAAAGTTTCGGAAGTTTTTTTTTTCAAAAACCGACCTAGTTTCAGCATCAAGACTGAAATCAGGTCGTTTTTTTAAATTAAGTGAAAAACGTGTCATTTTTGGGGATTAAATGTTCAAATAGGATGGTTTTGAAAATTTGTCCGATTTTAGTCACATATCCTCAACAAAATTCATATGTAACTAAATAAAATTTAGTTAGATTTAACCCTAGGCAAAAACTCTTTACAACTTGTTTATGCATATAACTTTGTCATATCATTTGGGTCAACAAGAAGTTGTCATGTGTGCATCCAGCTGGCAATCAAGTTGTCCAGTCATCACTCATTATGTGGGCCCATAAAGAAAAGAAAATTAACCCAAAAAATTTAACTCTAAAGCCTTAAATTACACACCAGCAAAAAGGCAATGATATATTGTGAAGCTCTGAGTGGCCTTAATTTGGTTATGCACATCACCTCAGTCTGAACTCAGTAACAGATAAAAACTCGTCCCTTTGAGAGAATTGCATCGAGTCACATAGTATTCTTAACAACCATGTTAAATGGTAATAATTAGTAATCAATCTCTCTTATTGATAGTTAGCATAAGTACCTCGAATCAACCTTGATGCGCATGCCATAGGAAGCTTCCTCCTCTAACGAGGTCATGACTAGTGTACTTTCTTGTAATCTAAGAAAATCTCATAACTTCATCAAATAATAGAAGGACTACAAATATAATTCATCATGTTCGATTTGTGCGTACAAATCTCTTTAAAAATGTCATTCAATGCATAGGTAAATGAATCCATATGACTCTACCTTAAAAACCCTTAACCTAATTTCCATTAAGTCTTCTTCATCAAGAGATGAACTTAGGCATTGAAGGGGCGGTGGAGAACATCCTCCATCATCAATTTGACGATTTTTTCTTTTTATCTTTTTCCTTTTTATCCACTGAAGAGTTTATCATTGATTCATTAAGACGACTGGGGGCCTAACCTTTGAATCTAATTCCCAAAGGTTCATTGACCCATTTTTCTCAACATAAACAATGCTCATTGTTAGGAAAATATCAGATACGCTCTGACACCCGTTCTGTGGAATTTACCCTACCAGATCTTGTGTTAAGCAATGGAAAAAAGAAATCACAGCAAATCAAAATTGCAAGAACAAAGAACATCAAGTTTTAACGAGGTTCGTCAACTTGCCTACGTCCTCGGGAGCCACACAAATAATTTCTTTTATATTAAAGAAGATTACAAAGCTGTAAAGAGCAGATCTCAAAACTTGAGATCTCTCAAGAAAAGAACCAACAGAAAAAACTAGCTGTTGTTTAAACAAAGGCGCTGAGATTTTCCAACTTAGAAATCTCCTCTCTCCTCAATAAATTTGCTACAGTAACTCTCTTTAATAACCGAGATTTTCACTTGAAATCTCGTGCTCAAAAGATCGGGGAAGAGAAGAAGGCGCTCGAAAAGAACGCCGCCACCCAGCTCTCAAAAATCGTTCTGAGATTCTTCTCACTTTTCTTCTCGTGCACAGTTCTCCTTTATAGGAGAACCCTAGGGCCAGAACAGCTATGTCTGTAGGCGTATAAAACTGCCTATAGGTCCCTTAACACAGCTCGACGACGCCGATTCGACAAACCGACCATCGGGCGACGTGTCCAAACACAACCGTTAGCCCGCAAACACCGAAGCCAAACGATACGCGACGAAGCAGACTAACGAGGCTACGAAGCTGACGAACCGCACGCAAACAACGGAATGAATCCACTCGCGTACGGAATCAAGCCAATGGGTTGAGGAATCAACGAGTCATCCAACCAAGAGCGGACTCGGATGAATCGCGATCGAGTCAAGATCAGTTTTGGATTCGAACTCAGAAGCGGATCTACTGCCAAATCAGGTCAACGAATCGAATCCGAACAAATCAACCGCAGAACCGGAAAACGGGCACAAAGAGGCAAAACGACAAACACCTGGAGGTCGGCTCACTGAGCTACCAAGGAGGCTCGGTGGCCGAGCCACCAAGTGGTGGCTCGGCCGAGCCACCTAGGTGGCTCGGTGGCCGAGCCACCTTGGTGGCTCACCGAGCCACCTTGTGGTGGCTCGGTGGCC
>BQKN01049558.1:3184-15147 GCA_022839385.1 Asparagus kiusianus | reverse complement strand
ATTTAAGTAATAAATTAGGAACACAAAGAATTTTATATATATGAAATAGAAAAAAATCAAAGTCTATATTTTGAGCAGTTTGTGTTGAACATCATAAGTACATTTGACTTCTTTGTAAAGTTAAATGAGATGATAAAAAATTAACGAGCCCAGAAAAGATAATAGCATAAAAATACAAAATTAGCCTGATATCACAATTGATGTAGATGATGAAGACAATACTCTAGAATTGTTCGAGAAATGATAAATGATAAACCTGAAGAAGGATTGATCTTAACTCAATAAAAAATAAAATAGAAGAAATAAAAAACAATATTTTCTGAATATTTTATAGAATAGTTTAATTATTTTGAGTGAAATTAGGAATCTTTAGAAGGGAGTTTCATGAATTTTTTTCAGTACTTTTATATTCTTATGTGGATGTTTTTATCATATAAAAGTATACTAGAGTTAGCATTAATCTTTAATTTATATTTTTTATAAAGTTTATCAATGATTAGGAATAAACTTCATATTCTCTTTTGCATCGTTTTAACATACTTTAAATCAATCATTTTGCCATATTGGTTTTAAATATTCACTTTCCTTGTGTAACACTATTTTAATATTTTTCACTTTACAATGCTATACTTTCTCAAATATTAAAGCTTAGTTTAATATCGGTCAAAAATAATATAAAAATTCAAATTATTTTTAAATTATATTTATTTTTTGTCAATTAAAATATCAACATGAAAATTTAAATTGGGTGTATCCCATTTAAACAAACATAAAAAAAATAATCGGGATGTAAGAGTTTAAAGGAAAAAATAAGCACAAACTGTCAAAAATACTTAATCGTGGTATTAAATCACGTGCATTGCACGTGTGTAAAAACTAGTATTTATAAATAGATAGATAGACGATGAAGATACAATACTAGTTATTTAAAGTGCAAGTGCATTTTGTGGAATCGTGAAATTTTGAAACACAAACTAAAATGATAACTTATCTTAGATATATAGCGTATTGTAGCTAGTATGTTTGGGTGGAGTTTTGCTCTAGGTTCTCTTACTTTCTATAAGTTCAGAGATTTTCTTTAATGAAAAAGAAGACCAATAGTGAACATGTACAGCAAGAATAATTATATGGTTAATTTTACAAAACCCCTTAAACTTTAAGGGTGTTGTACATAATCCCTCTGAACTTTGTAAGTCTCACATAATCTTCCTGAACTATAGGGTGTCTCACCAAGCCTCCCTGAACTTTAGCTCATCTCACCTAACCCCCTTTTGCTTGTAATTTGCAAATAACTAAAAAAAATTTGAGTGAAAAAATCTCAAATATTGCCACGTGTCATTTATAATGCAACATACTTCTTCCCCTAAAGTTTTGAATTTTTTTTTCTCAAGAGAATTTTAGTTATTCGTAAATTACCGGGGAAGGGTTAAGTGAGATAAGCTAAAGTTCAGAGAAGCTTTGTGAGACACGCCATAGTTGAAGGGGGATACGTGAGATAAATAAAGTCAAGGGGTCTTATGTTCTACGACCCCGACAGTCCTAAAGGCTTTGTGAAATTAACATGTAATTATAATTCGGAAAAATTGTGTCAATGCCCCAAAAGCAATATCTTCATGTGTTGCAGCCCCTTCACTTTTTTCCCATGTGGTTCAGTCTCAAGAAATGTCACGTCATGTTGTGGAGCCCTCTTTGAGCAATTATTACCCACCAACTAAGCATAGAGAGAGCATAAAAAATACAAACACCAAAATGCCCTTACCCCCTCTATTCTTTCATGTTAGGTCTAATAATAGTTCATGTTAGGTCTAGTTTCAATTCATGTTAAGTCTAATAATAGTTCATGTTAGGTCTAATTTCAGTTCATGTTAAGTCTAATAATAATTCATGTTAGCTCTAATAATAGTTCATGTTAAGTCGAACAATAGTTCATGTTAAGTCTGATTTCAGTTCATCTTATGTCTAATAATAGTTCATGTTAGGTCTAATTTTATTTTACGTCTAATTTCAGTTCATGTTAAGTTTAATAACAGTTCATGTTAGGTCTAATTTCATATTAGGTCCAACTCGATTCATGTTAAGTCTAAATTCAGTTCATGTTAAGTTTAATAACAGTTCATGTTAGGTCTAATTTTACTTCATGTTAAATTCCTTTTAAGTCTAATTTACTTCATATTAAGTCTAATATTCAATATTTTATTTACTTAACATGAACTATTATTATACTTAACATTAACTATTATTAGACTTAACACGAACTATTATTAGACCTAACTTGAACTAGTATTAGACTTAACATGAACTATTATTAGACTTAACATAAACTATTATTAAACATAACACGAACTGAAACTAGACTTAACATGAACTGAAATTAGACCTAACATGAACTAGACTTAACATAAACTAAAATTAGACCTAACATGAACTATTATTAGACTTAACATGAAATTAGACCTAACATGAACTCTCATTAAACCTAACATGAAAAAAAAGAGGAGGTAATGACATTTTAAGGTTTTCTATTTTTTGTCCTTTCTCTATGTTTAGTTGGTGGGTAATAATTACTAAAAAGGGGCTGCAACATGTGATGTGATACTTCTTGGAGCTGAACCACGTGAGAAAAAAGTGAAGAGGCCGTAGCTCATGAAGATATTACTTTTGGGGGTTGGCACAATTTTCCCTTATAATTCAGGTAACGGTCGGATCGGGTTGAGCGTCAACAAACCCAACCCACGGTCATACAGTCACTCCCTCCTCGATCAAAACCCTACTCGCTTTCTCAAAAAAAAAAGAAACGAAAAGAAAAGAAAAGGAAAAAAGAAAACCCTCGTTCCTACTCACAGCGAAACCCTAAGGGGCCGTTTGGTTGTATGTTTTTACCATGTAAAATAATGGAAAGTGTAAAAAAGTGGGTCCCAATGTCAGCTTTCATCACTTTCAATTGTTTGTTAGTAGTTGTGAAAATAGTATAAAGTGGTTTCATATGCTGATGTGGCTTGTAAAGTGATTTCATAAAAAAAAGACATGATTTTAGGAGAAAGCTGACATTGAAGTCAGCAAAAAGTAATTCCAACCAATATGATCACTTGAGTAGGGACCACTTTTTACACTTTCCAAACAAACAATTAAAGTTTTATTTTGCAAACCAAACAAGTGTTTTATGATTCCAATAGAATCAAAAACAAACAAAGAAAAGTATTAAAGTGAAAATGATGAGGTGGACAACAACTTTCCAAGTTGTGTCATAAATACACAACTTTACCAACAACAACCAAACAGCCCCTAATCTAAGATCTTCCCTCAAAAATAATCGGAGTGAGAGACAGAGAGAGAGAGAGAGAGAGAGAGAAGAGAGCCATGTCTCACAACCCATCACAACTTCTTCCTTCAGGTTCTCATTCCTCAACTATTTCTTTTTTCTTCTTCCTTTTTTGCAACTTGTTCACAAAATTCTTTTTTTTTGGGGTTTTCGTTAGAGCTGATCGATCGGTGCATTGGATCGAAGATTTGGGTGATAATGAAGGGGGACAAGGAGCTCGTCGGAACCCTAAGGGGCTTCGACGTCTACGTCAACATGGTCCTCGAGGACGTCACTGAGTAGTACGAAACCCTAACCCTAATACCTGGCTAATTTCTTACGCTTTTACGTCATTGTTGAAATTGTTTGATTGCTGCTGTCCAATTTGGGCAGTTGCATTTGATCTATTGAAAGCTGATCAGTAGTCTGAATGTTATGAGGAAGTAGCCCAATAATAATTTCAGAAAAGTTGAAATTTTTTGGTAGGTTTTTTGGCGGAGAATTGAATTGAGTTGGTTTACTGGAGTATACGAATCCTTATTATGTAGTACGTTTGTTCCTAACTTTGGTTTGTGTTCGCGCATCTTCTTGCTTATCTATCGTATTCAATAATGAACCACATCTAGCTCATAGTCTTGGCTCTCTTGGATCTTCTGCCTGTCTTTCTAATTTTGATACTTTGATCACTAGATTTTTATATGATGTGAATTAGGGGTGTTAGGTATGATAACGGTGCAATGAAATTCAAGTTTATTGTCTTAAATAATTAGCAAGTACAGAATTAAGACCATCAGCTTTTAAAGCGGACCTTGGGCTAAGGTTTCTGGTTGGAACTTTTTTGGTGACAAGGGCAATATGTCACGGGCTGATTCTTTCACCACAAACCTCACTCGAACCCGTGCGGCACTTAGTCACTCTTTCCCTCACTAGAATGACTAAGTCAGCCTAATCCCTCAAACACTCACTCAAGAGAAGAGAAGAGAACACTCAAGAGTGGAAGTGGAAGCTCTTATTACTTATTACTTAGCAACTCTTGCTTGATACAAATGAAATGCCTTAGCTCCTATTTATAGGCAAGGCTAGCTTACAATGAATGGCTATGATTAGCCTTCTAGATTGTTCCTACAATCAATGGTTAGGATTGAGTCTCTAGACTCTTCTCCTAAAATATCTCCCTAGATATTTATATGGGACTTTCCTAGAATCTTCTAGATACAAGATATTTATCATACATTTAATTATGCAAAAAAACTCTAGAAAACCCTAGGATCTTCATGGACCCAACCATGAATAAGTGAGTCCAAATGCACCCAATTGAGCTAAAATGGGACGGTTCGTGACATTCTCCCCCACCTATCCGAGCGATGCCCTCATCGCTTAGTCTTCTCCTGGCGAAACTTCTCGATCAAGTCTTCAAACTGCCATAAGGATCGCGCCGGTTCCCAACTGTTCTCACTGTCGGGTAAGCCTTTCCACTTCACAAAGTACTCTAACCTCGGGTGGTTGTTGGCTTCACGAACCGTCCTATCCGTAAGAATTTCTTCGGCCTCCTTGTCGAACTCCATGCGAATCCCTGTTGGCGCTCGACTAGACTTTCCTCTATCTGGATCTTCCGCATCCTGATGATATGGCTTCAACATACTCACATGGAAGACCGGATGGTACTTCACGGTTGGAGGAAGCTTTACCCTGTAAGCCACGTTCCCAACTCTCTTCTCGATTGGAAATGGGCCCTCATACTTGCGTATCAAGCTCTTGTGTAGCCCTTTATGTCGATCCAATGCAGAAAGCTTGACAAGGACCAAGTCTCCAACTTGATACTCCATATGTCTTCGCTTCTTGTCGGCCCATTTCTTCATCTTCTTTGCCGCCTTATTCAAGCACGAGCGTGCCAATTCGTTCTGATCTTGCCACCCCTTGGCAAATCGGTAAGCGGCTGGGCTATTTCCCTTATAACCTATAGCAATAGCATTTGGAGTGAGTGGTTGCTGACCTGTGACGATCTCGAATGGGCTCCTCCCGGTAGACTCACTCCTTTGCAAATTGTAGGAGAATTGGGCTATGTCCAGTAGCTTCGCCCAATCCTGCTGGTTGGCACTCACATAATGTCTCAAGTATACCTCCAATAAGCCATTTACCCGTTCCGTCTGGCCATATGTCTGAGGATGAAAGCTAGTGGAGAAGTTTAGATCTGACCTCATGAGTTTGAAGAGCTCTGTCCAGAATCTCCCTGTGAAGCGGCCATCCTGATCGCTTACGATGGATTTTGGTAGCCCCCAATACTTCACCACATGCTTCAGAAATAGTGGCGCTGCTACCTCGGCTGGACACTTAGCTGGGGCTGGAATGAAAATACCGTATTTGGAGAACCGGTCAACCACCACCATAATAATGTTGCATCCATCTGACTTTGGCAGACCCATGATGAAGTCCATGGAAATACTCTCCCAAGGTCGCTCCGGAATAGATAATGGCTCTAACAGTCCGGCCGGTGCTCTTTGTTCCGTCTTGTCTTGTTGGCACACAAGACAAGTCTTCACATAGACCTCAACATCATCCCTCATGCGAGGCCAATAATATGTCTCTTCTGCAAGAGCTAGAGTTCTGTGCACACCTGGATGTCCCGCCCATTGAGAGTCATGACATTCTTTAAGGATCTCCCACCTTAAATTTCCGAACAATGGCACGTACACCCGTCTCCCTTTTGTATAAAGTATGTCTCCATCTAGCCAAAACCTTCGAGTTTTGCCTTCTTTTGCGTACTCCACCATGTTCTTGGCTGTAGGATCATGAGACAAACCCTCCTTAATTCGGTCAAGTAAGGTGCTCTGAGGATGACTCATCATAACAGCAAGTTTCGCCTTCCGGCTTAAAGCATCTGCCACTAAGTTGATTTTTCCCGGTTTGTACTCGAGCACATAGTCAAACTCTACCAAGAAGTCCTGTCATCGTGCCTGCTTAGGAGATAACTTCTTTTGAGTCTGAAAATAGCTGGTGGCCACATTGTCCGTCTTCACTACAAATTTGGACCCAAGCAGGTAATGCCTCCAAACTCTAAGGCAGTGGATCACGGCCGTCATCTCCTTCTCTTGAACAGTGTACCGCCTCTCGGTGTTATTTAACTTTCGACTCTCATAGGCCACAGGGTGTCCCTCTTGCATCAACACCCCTCCAATTGCGAAGTCACTCGCATCAGTGTGCACTTCATAGGGCTTGCTGAAGTTGGGAAGGGCGAGAACTGGTTCCTCCGTCACAGCTCTCTTCAAACCTTCGAATGCCCTCTGGCATTTTAAACTCCAATCCCATGCTTGATTCTTCTTCAGCAAGTCTGTCAGTGGAGCTGCCAATACTGAGTAGCTCTTGATGAATCTTCGGTAGTAGTTAACCAAGCCCAGAAATGATCGTAGCTCTGTCACCTTGGTAGGAGGCTCCCACTCTAGTATGGCTCGTACTTTAGCTTGGTCCATGCGGATTTTGCCTCCTCCAATGATGTGGCCTAAGAAGACCACCTCCTCCTGTGCGAACGAGCACTTTTCTCTCTTCACATAGAGCTCATTACTCCTAAGCGCCTGGAACACCTGCCTCAAGTGTTCCACGTGCTCATCCATGGTTTGGCTATAGACCATAATGTCGTCCAAGTAGATCACCACGAAATGGTCTAAGAAAGGCTCCAACACTTTGTTCATCATGGTACAGAATGTTGCTAGAGCATTGGTGAGACCGAGCGGCATAACCAGGAATTCATAAGAGCCATACCTGGTTACACATGTCGTCTTTGGTTCATCTCCTTCAGCAATCCGTACTTGATAGTATCCCGAGCGCAAGTCAAGCTTAGTGAAGTACCTTGCTTGCCCCAATCTATCGAATAAGTCCTCAATCAGAGGAATGGGATACTTGTTCTTCACCGTGATCTTGTTTAATGTCCGGTAGTCGATGCATAGCCGCAATGACCCATCATGCTTCTTCTAGAACAATACCGGGGCACCATATGGAGCTTTGGACGGGCGAATGTATCCAGCATCCAGTAATTCCTTCAGTTGTTTCCGAAGTTCCTCCAACTCCGGTGGCGCCATGCGATAAGGACCCATGGCTGGGGGACGAGCTTCAGACTCAAGCTCGATCTTGTGATCTACCTCTCTTCTAGGTGGAAGCTTACTAGGTAGCTTAGCGGGCATAATGTCTTGGTACTCCTCCAAGACACATTGGATTTCCTTGGGCACATCTTCTCCCTGGTGTGAGTCTTCCTCTACCTTAACTGTAGCAATGAAAGTTGGCTCATGTCGACGGACTCCCTTGGACACTTGTAAGGCCGAGAGCATTTTAGAAGTCACACTCTCGCGCTTGATCGGAACTGTGCATGCCTTGCCCTCTAGGATGCACATTGTGTTGGTATATGGAACCAACACGGCCTTTACCTTGTCCAAAAACTCCAAGCCAAGCACTACGTTAAAGTCATCCATGGTCACGACCGTCAAGTCTTCTTGGCCGCACCATTCTCCGATGTTCACATCCACCTTCTGAGCCACGCCAACGATAAGAGTGGGATTTGAATTGACAGCTTTGATGACACCCCCTTCCTTGGTGATCTTAAGATTCAACCTACTAGCAACATCGCGAGAAACCAAGAGATGAGAAGCACCTGTATCCAGAAGGGCCTTAAAGGTCTTGCCGGAAATGGTTGTCTCGATGAACATCGCCCCTTGAGGTCTTGCATCCACTTTTACCTTGATCGCATTGAGGAGGCGAAGTGAGCTGATCCGGGTCTCCTCATTTTGCTTCTCCTCTTCCCTCTGAACTAGGGCCGCAAGATTGGCCCTCTTGGGACAGTCCATGACCTTATGTGGACCGCTGCAGAAGTAGCATGCCAACTTCTTTGAACGGTCACCTCCTTTAGAGTTATCATAGGACTTACCCTTCTCGGATGTTGACTTAGGTGGGAACTCTTTGGATGACTTATCCTTCTCTCCCCCACCTTTAGTAGGCTTACCCTTCTTATCCTTTGGCTTGGACGAGTCGTTCACTTTCTTGAACTCGATCAGCGACTCGGCTACTTGCATTGCTTGGGCAAGAGTCTAGACGCCACGCCTTTGTAACTCCATCTTGGCCCATCCCGCGAGGCCATCCATGAATGAGAATAGAGAGTCCTTCTCGCCCATGTCCGGGATCTCCAGCAGCAATTCTGAAAATTCTTTCACGTAATCACGAATTGAACCTTTTTGAGTAAGGCGACGAAGTTTACCTCGGGCCTCGTCCTCAGCATTCTTCGGGTAGAATTGCCGCTTCAAATCTGCCTTGAATTCTTCCCAAGTAGTGATGGAGCACGTACCCTTCTTCATATCCTCGCATCGTCTACGCCACCACAACGTAGCGATGTCCTCGAGATAGAGAGGTATGGCTTGGAGCTTGGCTGCATCATCCCTATATCCGGCAGCATTGAAGAATACTTCCATGTTCCATAGGAAGTTATCAATCTCCCGGGCACCCCTAGCTCCTTTATATGGCTTCGGTTTAGGAGTATCTTTAGCCATGAAAGGTTGTGAGATCATACCTCGAGTTGCCAAGATAGCATCATATTGGCTAAACTTTTCTTTAAATTCAGCCATCTCCTTCAGGAATATTTCTCCTTGACTCCGTAAGAATGCACACTCCTCACGTACGGATGTGATCCCTTGCTGTAGCATGTCGACGGCGGAATTCAAGGCCGACTGCATCTTCTCCCGAAGTTCGTCTCCTGCAGACTCCAACTTCTCGATGCGCTCGTCGAAAGCCTCCATCTTATCCGCCACGGTAAGCTCCACCTTAGCCAACCGTGCCTCCAACGTCGTCATGATGTCATGAGATTTATCCCTACGTTGCCTTGGAACATCCTTCGGATCCACCACACCAAGTACTTCGGAACGAAGGTCGGAGCTTGACATTATCACTTCCGAACCTTGGCTCTGATACCAAATGTCACGGGCTGATTCTTTCACCATAAACCTCACTCGAACCCGTGCGGCACTTAGTCACTCTTTCCCTCACTAGAATGGCTAAGTCAGCCTAATCCCTCAAACACTCACTCAAGAGAAGAGAAGAGAACACTCAAGAGTGGAAGTGGAAGCTCTTATTGCTTATTACTTAGCAACTCTTGCTTGATACAAATGAAATGCCTTAGCCCCTATTTATAGGCAAGGCTAGCTTACAATGAATGGCTATGATTAGCCTTCTAGATTGTTCCTACAATCAATGGTTAGGATTGAGTCTCTAGACTCTTCTCCTAAAATATCTCCCTAGATATTTATATGAGACTTTCCTAGAATCTTCTAGATACAAGATATTTATCATACATTTAATTATGCAAGAAAACTCTAGAAAACCCTAGGATCTTCATGGACCCAACCATGAATAAGTGAGTCCAAATGCACCCAATTGAGCCAAAATGGGGCGGTTCGTGACAAATACACCTAGATATACAAGTGTAGTCAGATTGGGTGGAGTGGAGATTAGGTGCTTCTTTCCTTGGCATGAGTTGCAGAATTTTTTTCCAGTAGAGATACATCTGTGATTTGTTAGCAAGCATAGAAATCTTGAGTTGCTTCTTTCCTTGACACTTTGGTCGCTAGATCTTTATATTATGTGAATTAGGGGGGTTAGATATGATTAACGGTGCAATGAAACCCTGGTTTGTTGTCCTAAAAGTTTAACAAGCATAGAGTTAAGATCATCGCTTTTTAAAGCTGGCCTTGGACTGAAGCTTCTAATCAGAACTGTTTCGGTGACAATAGCACAGAAACTAGACATGCTAGACTAGTCAGAATTTTTTAAATTATTTTATTTTATGGTTTGGGGGTGGGGGTTGGAGATTTTATGCTTCTCCCTTGGTATCAATTTTAGAAATTTCATATAGTAGAGACATCTGAGATTTGTTAGTGACGATAGGACCTGAGACAATTTGATGGAAATAGAAGTGGAAAAAGCTAACCCGAGTGGGAAATGATCAAGGAGTGGAGGGTCAAATGTACTTGTGATTTAATAGGGATAGATTCACTCTTATGGGCACTCTACATCTCCTACATAACCTCCGCGAACACACAATCTGTAGTTAGCTGAACCCCAATACTCATACTTCCATAGTCTACCAGCACTATTACTGATCATTAGACCAAGCCTTTGATTGTATCCACGAAAAAAGAATACTAATCTTGTACTGTATTTTATGCTATTGTAAAAGCATAGGCAAAGCATTATATGCATGTAACATATCAGAGATATTCCTAGAAGGTACATAATAGGTATTTATATTCGCAAATGGATGCTTATTTGAATGGTAAAATGGGGTTAATTGTGTTTTAGTAGGGATGGATTCACTCTAATGTGCACCCTATCTTCTCTTATAAGAACTCCACGAACACACAAAATCCATAGTTAGCTGAACCCCAAGAGTCCATGCTTCTTATAGGCTAGCAGCATTTCTGACCATTAGACCAAGGACATGATTGTATCCATGAAAAATACTAATCCTGTAATGCATATTTTTGCTATTGTAATTCAACAACGATAAACAATTATCAGCATCTAACACATCAGAAATATTTCTTTTAGAAGGTACACCAAAGTGGATGCTTATTCAATATACTTCCACAGAAGATCTTCTGGTCTTTAAATCTGAATATAGACATTCCAGAACTAAAAATAATTATGGGATGTTTCTCAATTTTGTCCTATATCACCATTATTCACCGTTTTCTTTTGGAGAGCACTTCCTCAAAGTTCCTCCTCTAGATGAGCTCTGCCCATATACACACACAAAATCGCAGAGATGTACAAAAGATGCATTTGCTGAGTTCTTGAGAATAATTTTATTAAATCAGCAACTTGTTATCTCTATAATTTGGTTATTAATTTGGCTCCTGATAAATAGTTGACTTTGTTGAGTTTCCTTCTTCTATAAACTATCTCTATAAATTGGTTATTAATTTGGTTTCCTGATAAATAGTTGACTTTATTGATTTCCTTCTTCTATAAACATGCCGGCTGAAACTTTCTCCCAATCAATTGAAGATCTGTCTGCACAGCTACAATATAATTTATGCAATTGCATTTGTTCTATTGAAAGTGAATCAGTTATCTGAAAGAATCCAAGTTTTGTGTGAGGTTTGGTATCGAAACATATATAATGCAAGGCGACAAAGAATGTTTTCAGAAAGTAGCCCAATAGTTGCATAAAGTTGAATTTTTTGGTTTTTTTAGTTGTTTGTTTGTTTACCTCCTTTTTCTTTGGGGGGGGGGGGGGGGGGGGGGCCCCCCCCGGTTCCTTTGAGCTTAACTGAGTAGATTTACTAGAGTATATGATTATGTAGTATGGTTGTTCCTAGCTTTTCTACGTGTTCGTGCATCTTCTTGCTCATAGGATTGGCCCTCTCGAGTCTTCTATTTGCCTTTCTAAGTATGATACTTTGGTCACTAGATTTCTATATGATGTGAAATTGGTGGTCTAGATATGATTAATGGTACAACAAAATTCAGGTTTACTGTCCTAGAAGTTTAACGAGTATTGAATTAATACCATCGTTTTTTAAACCTGACTTTGGGCTGAAGCTTTTAGTTGGAACTTTTTTTGGTGACAAGGGCAAAAGAACTAGACATACAAGACTAGTCGGATTGGATGGAGTGGAGATTTGATGCT
>BQKN01049557.1:0-13676 GCA_022839385.1 Asparagus kiusianus | reverse complement strand
GTAATGAATTGTTTGCTAAATCATCATCAAAACTATAGGGTCAACAATCTCCCCCTTTTTGATGATGATTTAGCAAACAATTCATTACTATTCATTACTAATAAACTCTCTAGTGTTTTTGTGTTTATAGTTTCTTTTCAGGTATTTCAACACAGGTCAATCAAGCGTTAAAGATTCAAGTTTTATTGTGTGATTCTACCTAGGTATATGTTGAGTTTACCTACATATATTGTATGATTATATTCAAGCTCAATATATATATATACACTTAACACGATTTTTGACGTTTTCTATCATATAGATGATTTTTTCATTAAACGTTGTTAAAATATCTTTATCTCTTGTTTACAGCTCTTTCATACTTCACTATATACATATAATATATGCACAATATATACATGTATATTTACAAGTCTGAATCAAATTTCACTTTCTCAAAAATACAGGTTTTTCTAAGCTGTTTTCAAAAACAGGGAGTTTTAACAAACGAAAAATGATTTTCCAAAAATTCCTTTTCAAACATGTCTATTTCATCATTTATAAACTTTCCCCAAAGTTTCACTAATTTTGGATATGATCTGATATTTTTAACGAATTTACAAAACTCCCCAAAAACCTGTCAGTTTTTATATATCAGAATTCGGTCGACCGATACGGTCGACCGACAGACAGTCTGTTTCTAAGAAAGTTTTCCAGAGTTTTTCGGTCGACCGAAATTTTTGTCGGTCGCCCGAAATTTGCATTCGGTCGACCGAAATATACGTCGGTCGACAGTCAGCTTTAAAACCCTGTTTCTTTAGTTTTTTGAACTAATCGGTCGACCGTATCGGTCGACCGACGCGTTGCCAGGTTGAGCCTAACGGCTAGTTTTTTAAATGGTTTTTTGGTCTTTTTACACTCTTTCAGCTGTTGCATTGGGGTGCTATATATACCCCATTGCTGCTCTTCTTCAATACTAATCCAAGAAATCCAAGTTTATTGTTTTACAAGATATTAATCACGTTTAAGAGCTGTTTAAAGAGTTGTTTCGTTAATCAGTTTTCAAGAGGAGTTTTTCTACAGCAAGAAGAGGCTTTCATCTTCATTTCTTCAGTTCTTCTTGTTCATTGAGAAGTCTTTCTAAACTCCTTTCCATATTGTTTATTATTTCACTTTCATTTGATTAAATGTTTTTCATTGAGTTATTTATTGAGTTTCAATTCACTGTTATCACACACACTTATTGAGCTTAATATTTTCATATTATATATTGTGGTTGTGGGGTGTGATTTAGTGAGTGTGAGCTTCATTGTGTTCTCACTTGTATTTGAGGACAAATCATTATATTTAACCTTTATTTTTGATATCACTTGTAATACACTTGTACACCGAGAGAAGTGTGAGGAGAGAGAGACGGGGTCAAATCCAAGAGGAGTGGCGTCGATTGACGAACCTAGGGAGAGGTTGTAATCGAGCACTTGAGGAGGAGGGCACGAGCTAGATTCCTACACTTAGTGTGTAAAGTGTGATTGTGAGTGATTGTGTAGTGTGAGAGTTTTCGGTGAACTTGTAAACCGAGTGTGTAGAAGTTCCGGCTTCTAAACTGGATTGTGATAGTAGATATCTCCTCGAGGTGAGGAGCGGGGACGTAGGTCGTGGGGACCGAACCTCGTGAACATATCGTGTGTTTTTGTTTGTCTCATAGTTTCTTGTGCATAGTCTTATTGTTCTTTTGCTCATATCTATCTCTTACAAGAACATATTGTTCAACATAATTTTAAATTAGTCGTTAATTGGAATTAGATTAGCATAAGACCCTAATCACCCCCCTTTAGGGTCTAACAATTGGTATCAGAGCTTGGTGCTCTTTGATTTAAGGACTAACCGCCTTGAGTTAAAGATCCAAGTTTTTGTATTTGTGCTAATCTAATTTTAATTATATTGTGTCTCTTGCATTCCATCATTATGGATATGAATGATTCATCTTGCTTAGGATATGCTATTAATATTGCTCCTCGTTTGGATATTTTTCCCTATGCTCAATGGCGTATTAGATTCAAACTTTTCGTTCAATCTAATCAATTTGATTTGTGGGAAATTATTGAGAATGGCTATGTTGTTCCCGTTACGGAAAAATCCAAATGGAGTAAGAATGATAAAAGATTGTTTAATATGAACAAGCTTTTGTTACAATATTTGATTGATGCTTTTCACTCATCGTTTTCTAACAAATTAGCTAATTTTGATAGTGCTCATGCTTTATGGAAACTAATTAAAGCACATGAAGGGAAATTGGAGGCTATTCAACAAGCGTTGGAGAATCCCGCTTTGAGCTCTAAAGAAGCCGCATCTCCTTGTACAATACCACTAGGTGATAACCCTAGTGAGGTATGCAAGCTTGATAACGATGATACTATTACTTTTGATGAACTTGCTCTTGAGTTTGAAAAATTACATAATTGCTATATTGATGTCAAGAGTAAGTATACAAACATGAAATCCATTCATGAAACTCTAGCAACTAAGTTTAATTTCATTGCAAATAAAAATATCATTCTTAAAGAATGCAATGAAGATTTGAAAATTGAAAATGCTAGTTTAGTTCATGAAAAACGTGATGCTATGTTAGAAGTAGAAAAATTAAAATCTATGATGAGTAATCTTGTTTATCCTACTTCTAGTAGCAATGCTTGTATGCACAATGATGAGTTGAATCAAATGAGAAAAAGAATATCTACCTTAGATTCAACTCTAAACACTTGTGTTGATAATAATAAAAAGCTTATGGACCTATGTGCAAAGTTTAATATTAAATCTTCTAAGAAACCTATTCACTATGCACATATGTATGACAAAATTCAAAAATGTTCTATTTGCGGTCTTAAGGGCCATTTAGCTCAATTTTGTCATAATGCACCAAAAATTGATAAGCCTATACATGATTGTGCATCCCATCAAGCTTCATCATCACATACACATGTACACACACATAGTGCAAATCATAAATATGCTCATGTGTACAAATGTGATTATTGTGGTCGTTTTGGTCATTTGACCATGTTTTGTTTTGATTTGAAAAGAAATTCTCGTTTGCAAAATAATTACAAAGGAAAATTTATTTTTGCAAACAAACCACGTGCATTTCATTTTGGTCAACGCAAACCATTCAAACCTCTATATTGCACAAATTACAATCGTATGGGTCATGTTTACAATTTTTACTTTGACCGTATCGGTGCACAAAATACGCCTAAGAGGGTTCATAACCCTAAGGCCTTGAATTTAAATGATAGGGGTCATGTCCCAAGTTCTAGTGGTACCAAAATGATTTGGGTACCAAAGTGATTTTTATACCATTTTTGTGTTTACATAGTTTTGGTTTTTGTCTTTGTTTTGAATATGTGATTTTTGATTTTTAATGACAAATTATTCTCATTTGGTAAAATAAACTATTTATATATTTTTATTAGACAAAATCATTTATATATTTGTTATAAAATATCTGGTATACTATAAAGTTCTTTTTGGTTTAATTTGTTTTAGTTTAGAAAATTGAGTTTTGAGCTTTTAATGAGAAATTGTACTCTTTGTATCAAATAAATTAATTATATATTTTTATATAATTTAAAACACTCATGTATATCTTATCAAACTTTGAGTTTTCTATAAAACAAATTTTCCAAGTCAAAAAAAATATCTCAAAATCACCTTTTAATCTTTACCTGATGTTTAACTTCTTTCGGTCGACCGACCCGGTCGACCGACTATGTGTCTGTAATCGATTCGGTCGACCGTGTCGGTCGACCGATATATGTTTTACTGTAGCAGTTTGGAATTTTTATCGAGTTTCGGTTTTATTTTTTTGAGATTCGTTTTGGACCCGAACTCAACATCACCCTTGATCTATTTCTCAGTCAATCCTAGCCGTTGCTCCATTCTCTCATAACACCCGACCCTTCGTTTCCTTTCTCCCATCGTGAAATCGAAAAATAGGGTTTCCGTTTTCGGTAGCCCCCTTCGTTTCGATCGCTGGTACCTTGAATCGGCTCTCATCAGTTTTTTGTGGGTAATCTCTTCTTTATCTCTTGATTTCTGAGTTCTTAAGTTTATACTCTCTTCTAGGGTTTTTGATTTAGGGCAGTTTGTTAATTTGTTATACACTTTTTGCTGTTTTGTTTACAGGTTTTTGATAAATCTCTTGAATCTCTTCTAAAACCTAACTTATCATGCCTCCCAAACCCCCGAAAAAGTGATCAAAACCCGAAGCTAGTTCCTCTACCCCTAAAGCTTCACATTATAAAGATTATCTACTTTTCAAACCTCTTGTTAGGAAATATAGGGAGTTATGTAAATTGAAGATTATTCCTACAAGATATATCAAATACCCTCCTACAAGATATATCAAATACCCTGAGCTGTTTATATACAACACTGAATCTATCCTTCGTAACGTGGGGTTAGATAGTTTGTTAGATGAGAAACTCAAAGTTCCCTACTATCCCTTTTTGGTTTATCTGTTTTATGCAAATTTGTCCACATCATCTTCAGCTGATGGTAGTTTGACCATCACTTCCTCTGTCAAAAACATTGCTATAAACTTTTCTGCTAACGAACTTGCTGAGATTCTTAATATCCCAACAAGTAACGTTAGTCTCATGTCTGTTGATGTTGGCAATCCTGATATTAATCCACTCTTGTTTAAACCTGATTGCACTTACCCCATGAACAACAATTCTCTTAATCCTAATGCAAGACTCATTGCTAGGATTGTTGCTCAGAATTTAATTCCCAAAACTGGTAGCTTTGATCATTTTGCTTCTGACAAAATTAATGCTGTCTATGCCAATTTTGCCAAAATCAAAGTGGATTGGGCAACTGTTTTTATCAATAATATGGCATCAAAGCATACCAAGTTTCTTCCCTTTGGTTCGTTTCTCACCCACATCTTCCAACACTTCAATGTTGATCTTACAAATGAACCTAAGGTTGAATCCAAAAGAGACTTCTTTGATAAGGTCTCTCTTTCCAGAATGCAAATAGCCCTTGACTCCACTCCATCATCATTATCTCGTTCCCAGTCTAGAGCTTCCTCCTCATCCACCTCTGATATTTGTGATCAACTGGATCGGCTTGAGACTCAGGTCTCAAACGTTCAAAAGGATGTCTCATCTATCCAGAGTGACATTAGGACCGTTCTTTCATATCAGCGTCAGCTTCTAAAGATTCCAGATCCCTCCTCTAGTTCTGAGTCTGATTCTGAAGAGGCTCCTGCTGATGGATCAGGATCTTCATATGGTAACGGTGGTGATGATAGTGATGATGATGGCAAGGGAGATGGTGACAGTGATGGTGGTTACGAACTGGGTTCCTTTTTGTGATGCTTACATTTGTTTTGACATTTTATGTTGGATTGTAAAACTTAATACTCTGTTTTATTTGAGTGTAATGACTCTATGGATTTATGTGTGTGGTTTGATATATTGTGGACAAATCTATGTTTATGCAAACTATGTCTTGGTATGTAGCAAATAAGTTGCTTATCATGAGTCTTTTGTATTGTTTAAGTTCAGTATTTTCATGTTGTTTAAGTTCAGTATTTTCATGCACACTTATGATGCTTTTGATGTTTTGTACTTTATTGTAATTGGTTTATTTCTTCTATGATCAATGTATATTTTCTGGTATGTGGAAAATAATTTGCTCCACAATAGATTCCTTGTTTTATGTATTGATTAATATGCTTGGTTTGCTTAGCTCCTTTGCATTTCTCATATTCTGGTATGTGAAGTATTTATATTCATCTATTCTATTCGACAGGGGGAGCTTTTGACTTTTTTATATGTGCTCATAAACAGGGGGAGCAATGCTCCTATCTTTCATTTTCTCTTCCTTTTTGATGTTGTCAAAGGGGGAGAAAAATCCACATATATAGTCCCTATATGATTTATATGCATTGGTTTATATATAGATCATGTAAATGGTCATTTATTTATGTTTTGTGCATTGGTTTATATATAAATCATGTAAATGGTCATTTATTTATGTTTTGTCCATGTTTGGAACTATGTGGAATTATCAGTTTATTATGCTCATATTAAATTGTTGCCATCATCAAAAAGGGGGAGATTGTTGACCCTATAGTTTTGATGATGATTTAGCAAACAATTCATTACTATTCATTACTAATAAACTCTCTAGTGTTTTTGTGTTTATAGTTTCTTTTCAGGTATTTCAACACAGGTCAATCAAGCGTTAAAGATTCAAGTTCTATTGTGTGATTCTACCTAGGTATATGTTGAGTTTACCTACATATATTGTATGATTATATTCAAGCTCAATATATATATATACACTTAACACGATTTTTGACGTTTTCTATCATATAGATGATTTTTTCATTAAACGTTGTTAAAATATCTTTATCTCTTGTTTACAGCTCTTTCATACTTCACTATATACATATAATATATGCACAATATATACATGTATATTTACAAGTCTGAATCAAATTTCACTTTCTCAAAAATACAGGTTTTTCTAAGCTGTTTTCAAAAACAGGGAGTTTTAACAAACGAAAAATGATTTTCCAAAAATTCCTTTTCAAACATGTCTATTTCATCATTTATAAACTTTCCCCAAAGTTTCACTAATTTTGGATATGATCGGATATTTTTAACGAATTTACAAAACTCCCCAAAAACCTGTCAGTTTTCATATATCAGAATTCGGTCGACCGATACGGTCGACCGACAGACAGTCTGTTTCTAAGAAAGTTTTTCAGAGTTTTTCGGTCGACCGAAATTTTCGTCGGTCGCCCAAAATTTGCATTCGGTCGACCGAAATATACGTCGGTCGACCGCCAGCTTTAAAACCCAGTTTCTTTAGTTTTTTGAACTAATCGGTCGACCGTATCGGTCGACCGACGCGTTGCCAGGTTGAGCCTAACGGCTAGTTTTTCAAATGGTTTTTTGGTCTTTTTACACTCTTTTAGCTGTTGCATTGGGGTGCTATATATACCCCATTGCTGCTCTTCTTCAATACTAATCCAAGAAATCCAAGTTTATTGTTTTACAAGATATTAATCACGTTTAAGAGCTGTTTAAAGAGTTGTTTCGTTAATCAGTTTTCAAGAGGAGTTTTTCTACAGCAAGAAGAGGCTTTCATCTTCATTTCTTCAGTTCTTCTAGTTCATTAAGAAGTCTTTCTAAACTCCTTTCCATATTGTTTATTATTTCACTTTCATTTGATTAACTGTTTTTCATTGAGTTATTTATTGAGTTTCAATTCACTGTTATCACACACACTTATTGAGCTTAATATTTTCATATTATATATTGTGGTTGTGGGGTGTGGTTTAGTGAGTGTGAGCTTCATTGTGTTCTCACTTGTATTTGAGGACAAATCATTATATTTAACCTTTATTTGTGATATCACTTGTAATACACTTGTACACCGAGAGAAGTGTGAGGAGAGAGAGACGGGGTCAAATCCAAGAGGAGTGGCGTCGATTGACGAACCTAGGGAGAGGTTGTAATCGAGCACTTGAGGAGGAGGACACGGGCTAGATTCCTACACTTAGTGTGTAAAGTGTGATTGTGAGTGATTGTGTAGTGTGAGAGTTTTCAGTGAACTTGTAAACCGAGTGTGTAGAAGTTCCGGCTTCCAAACCGGATTGTGATAGTAGATATCTCCTCGAGGTGAGGAGCGGGGACGTAGGTCGTGGGGACCGAACCTCGTGAACATATCGTGTGTTTGTGTTTTGTTTGTCTCATAGTTTCTTGTGCATAGTATTATTCTTCTTTTGCTCATATCTATCTCTTGCAAGAACATATTGTTCAACATAATTTTAAATTAGCCGTTAATTGGAATTAGATTAGCATAAGACCCTAATCACCCCCCTCTAGGGTCTAACAGTCTTTGCCTTAGAAAAATTCAGGTCCTACCTCATCGGTTCCTTAACCAAAGTTTTCACTGATCATGCCGCACTAAAGTATCTTTTGACCGAAAAGGATGCTAAAGCACGGCTCATTAGATGGATTCTCCTTCTTCAAGAGTTTGACATTTAAATTCTTGACAGAAGGGGAACAGAGAACCCCGTAGCAGATCACCTCTCTCGACTCCCAAATGCACCAACATCAACCGTTCCAATCAATGAGCATTTCCCTGATGAACAACTCCTACAAATCCAATCTGTCCCATGGTTCACTGACATTGTGAATTACATAGTCATGAACCAGATCCCTTCTCATTGGTCTAAGCAGGATAGATCCCATTTCCTCTCCCAAGTAAAATACTTTTACTGGGATGATCCATATCTATTCAAATACTGTCCTGATCAGATCTTTAGAAGGTGTGTTCCCACGGAAGAAACTAGGAGTGTTTTATCCTTATGTCATGAGCAAGCATGTGGGGGCCACTTTGGCCCGAGAAAAACAGCTAAAAAAGTTCTCCAATCTGGGCTGTATTGGCCCACTCTCTTCAAGGATTCATTTGAGTTTTGCAAAACATGTAACCGCTGTCAGCTTTTAGGAAAGGTCACTAGAAGAAATATGATGCCCCTACAACCCATCTTATCCGTTGAACTTTTTGATCTGTGGGATATCGATTTTATGGGACCATTTCAAAATTCCTTTGGAAATGTCTACATTCTAGAAACCGTTGAATACATGTCAAAATGGGTTGAGACGGTAGCTTGCAAAACTAATGACAATAAGGTCGTTGTCAAGTTTTTGAAAGAGAACATTTTTGCCCGGTTTAGAGTACCTCGAGCGATCATCAGTGATAACGATACACATTTCTGTAACCGTTCTTTCGAGGCTTTGATGAGGAAATATTCAATCACACACAAATTGTCAACTCCTTATCACCCCCAAACTAGTGGACAAGTAGAGGTCACAAACAAGCAGATCAAACAAATCTTAGAAAAAACAGTTAATCATAACAGAAAAGATTGGTCTGTAAAATTGTGTGATGCTCTGTGGACGTATAGAACAGCTTTCAAGGCTAATTTGGGGATGTCACCATACAGACTGGTATTCGGGAAAGCTTGTCAACTACCAGTAGAATTAGAACATCGAGCAATGTGGGCAATAAAACAGTTGAATTTTGACTAAGACTCGGCAGGTAAAAACAGATTGCTCCAAATAAATGAGTTGGAAGAAATTAGAAATGATGCATACATAAACTCAAAAATTTACAAAGAGAAAACAAAGATTTTTCATGACAAATCAATTTTGCGAAAAAATTTCTCTCCAGGACAGAAAGTTTTATTGTACAATTCAAAATTGCATCTTTTTCCTGGAAAATTAAGATCAAGATGGACAGGTCCATTTTTTGTCAAACAAGTTTTTTCACATGGAGCTGTCGAGATAGAAAATCCTAAAAATGGTAACATTTTTAAAATAAATGGTCAACGTCTAAAACCATTTTTAGAATTTTCTACGCTAGGAGTGGAGGAGGTGTTGGTTCTTCATGAACCTCATTATCTATAAAAAAAACAAAAACTATTTTTTCTTTTGTTTCTTAAAAAAAACATAACAAAAATTTGAATAAGTAACATAGGTAAAAAAATATAAAAAATAATTACTTACAATTTTCCTCTTATTTGATTTCTTCATCCTCATACTAACAGTAATTGCAGATCCTTATCATCATTGACAACCAAACAACTGTAAGTTCTTCAATTTTATCTACTTTACTTTGTGCTTCAGCGAATTTGCATTGAGGACAACACAAAATTTAGGTGTGGGGGTGAGAAATACATATTTTCCTCTTTATTTTACCTTTTTCGTTGCATTTTTCTTTCTTTTTGTTAAAAAAATTATAAAAATATTGTCACTTGCCAAATTAATAGAGTTAAGTAATAATTGATCAAATTGATAGATTTTAAATTTTCTAATTCTTAGTTAGTGACATATTCAAGTTCACCTTTTATGATAACTCCAAATAAAATTCTTAAGAAATAATTTTTCAACTAGTATACTTTACTTAAGTCTTACCTTAGATTTTTAATTAAAAATAATGAAATTTTTGCATGCTTAACTTAGAGTTGAAAATATTTTTTTCAAATTATCTTGATTTACACATTTTTTTAAAAGACTATATATACTTACACATATATATATTTAAAAAAACTAACCTTATAAAAGAAGAGTGCGAAAAATGGGCACCACAAAAAAAAACTCTTAAATTCAAGATGATTATATCTTATAAATCCTAAGTTGACTGAGTAATTAAGCCCAAGGAGTATATCTATACTTAATGACCTAAGCTCAATTGGGTTGGGATTCATTAGCCCAAAACTCGTTAAATGGTCACTTAGAAAGCCCGTTAAAATAAAAAATAATCACCAAGAATTAGAGAGTGGAAAAATATATATATATATAACACTAACCATTGTTTTTATATATTGTTGTTTTGTATATATGGTCTTGAAAAATAATTTTTGATCAAGAGACTTGAAAGTTATTTAAAACAAAGAATTGGCATGTTCTTTTTAAAACTTTTTAATTAAATTTCTAAGATTTGACTTGGTTTTGTATTGCTATAATGAAAAAGATTTTCTCAGGAATTTACATTGGAGTTTTATATAAAAACGTTTTCTTGATTATTAACTAGCTTCAAGTAGAATGTTTAAATATATCAAGGAAAATCTGTTATTTACCGACTTATTTAACTTGGCAAGTTGACCGAATTTTGTGGGTATATTCACTGCAAACCCTCACGAGACTACAACTCGTCCACTAGAGTAACCTAGGGGTTTAAAGGCTTGTTGTATGTGCTAAATATAACCATGATTCCTGCGAAAGTGAGTTAAGATTTTCTTTTTATTTTCTTTGCTAGAGGACTAGCAAAAGTTTAGGTGTGGGAATATTTGATAATCACATTTTATTATAATTTTATACCCTCATTATCTATTTTATATGAATAAATATACCATTAATAATTGCTTTTATCTTTAATTGCAGGTTAATGAAGAATAAATCCTAAAAATCTCATCTCTCAACAAAGGCCCTTGAGTAAATGAAGAAATAAGAGAAATTCAAGAAGCCAAAGTGAAATATTTGAATTTTAAAAGCCCAAAAGCCCATGGCAGCTCCTCCTCTTTATTCTAAAGTGAGCTTGAAGGCCCAAAGCCGCATCATTGTATGTGTTTTATGTTTTTTAATTTAAATTATTAGTTTAACTGTGTTATTCGGGATTATGTTGTTATTTAGTTACAGCTTTTGCATATTGTCGGCATTTTGTTTATTAGTTGTTTTTTTCTCTTTTGTTGGATTGCGTATATATTACTTTAATAAGTGAATTCTATTGCTCGTTCATTAACTATTTCAATTGTTGTTGTATTATACCTAATTATTCATGTTCCTTAGTATTTCATTTTCACGCGTCATGTTATTTTACGCTTACGAATGTGTTTTCGTTATCTGCTATTCGTTGCATGAACATGTTAAATTCTTATTCTATATGTAAAATGTCACATCTTATATCTTACATTGCGTTGTTATTGTTTTACTTTCTCCTCTGCATATGGATATAGCTCCATATCTCCGTCCTTGGGTTTTTGTACATTACTTTTATATTAATTCCGATGATGAAATTTGTTTTAAGGGGGGTAGAATGTAATGACCATGAATTTTGATACTAGTTAAAATAATTTTTTAGTATTTTAAATTATTTAATTATGATTTTTAAATGAGTATTTATGTTTTTCTTGATTTTCTACCATTTTTATGATTTAAAGTCTAAGTTTGATATTTATTTAAATGATATTAATATTTATAAATTTATTTAATGTAGTAAAATTTTTTAGAATTTATCTGTTATGTTACCGGTATTATTACATATCACCTTTAATAGTACGAGGTATTATTATTATCAATACGTAAATTTTCGTATAATATGTTGTATTATTAATTACATATTATTTGTATAATTTGTTGTATTAATTCTATTGTTGAATATTATCTGTCGTAATAGCATAACTGGTACGTTTTATCACATGGATAATTATCTCATAATTATTTGATTTTAATATAAGAAATTATATTTTTATTTAATTATTCTTGTTTAAGTGTATAATTTATTGTATTATTTCTACTGTTGTGTATTTTCGGTTATAATACCACAACTTGTACATTTTAATGTATAGATAATTTTCACATAATTATTTAAATTATTTCGTGATTATTATTATTTTTAATTAAATTTTCAAAACCCTAAATAACCTATTATATATATATATATATATATATATATATATATATATATATATATATTACTTTTCTCTCTCTCTTTTCTTCTTTCTCTCTCTCGTGAAACCCCACCGCCACGAGACCCATTGCTGCCCTTCTCCTTGACCACCCCCGCGTCAAGCCACTACCGGCGAGCTCCTCGTCGCCGTCCACCACCGCGCCCGCCAGACCTCGTTCCTGCCGGCTCCGCCTCCTGTTCGCCGACGTCCCCCTGAACCACTGCTCGTCGTTGCCCTATCCTTGGTCTCCTCCACTCGAACCCATCCAGCACCACCCCGTGTCCAAACTCCAGCCGTCGCCTCTGCCCCGCAGCCGCCTCTACAGCCACAACACCTCCAGCGCCCAAGCCACCCCGCCTCTTCGCCGCTTCCTCCTCCTCGTGCGCCTCGACCCAGATCCGCGCCCAAACGCCTGTAGTCCCCGCCTTGGCCGCCGCTCGTCGACGACCAGCTACCTTACCGCCGACCTGAGCAGTCGCCGTTCAGCCCCTTCACGCTGCAGCCAGCGCCCCCGACCGTCTCCAGCCACCTCCACTACCCCACTTCGCCGTGAGCACCGCCTGAACACCGCCGCCGGCGAACCTCCAGCGCCAGCCCGCCGACCACCTTTGACACCCAACAGCCCCCTCCGCCTCACCGTCGAGTTCACTACCAACCACCACCTCCATCGCACGCCAAGTGTTCGACGATATGTCAACGCAGATCCAGTTGCAGAACCGCACACCAACAGCCCTCGTCGAACCTCGTTGAGCCCTCAGTGATGACAACCACCATCGTTGCCGTCCCCTACAACCGCGTGGTTCTGATTTGCTGCTTCCTTTCAGACCGTCGTACCACATCCACAGCAGATCGCTGCCTCGTCATCAGGCCCCCTAGCCTCGTATGCAAGATTCCTATCCCCGGTTGTTTAATTATTATAAATTTTAGATTTATCGTATGTTTATTAGCAGCAAGATTCCATTACTTATTGACTCACAATTCAATTTCTAGATCTGTTATGAGTTAATTAATTAGATTAGTCTGTGATATATTATTACCTGCGTGGGATTGCTTGACATGAATAGATGTGTGGAAGCTTGTTGTTATCACCTAGTTGTTACCCAATAGGAGAGACTGTACATGAAGACGACTTCTGTTAAAAGTATGATTTATAAGCGTGTTTCAAAACATGGCTATACTCGCTCGACATCGATATCCTGATGTGAGGAGTCCCGAGTTCCCTCGATATCAATATCCCGCTGTGAGGTTTCCTTAATTATTACTATTATAGCATTGACTAGACGATGCACTCTTGATCGGACGTGTTGTGGGTCACGGTTATGTTCATAGTTTTACAGAAGTCGTTCCACGGTAACTCTGTGGCTAGTGCACAATATTTCATGTACAGTTGCGTAATTAATATGACAAACATGGGGTTATAAAGGGGAATTGGACGGAGAATATA